>JAXGGA010010752.1:0-45471 GCA_038373865.1 Uloborus plumipes
AAAAACATGTTGGAAAAGTAGGCAAACAACAATCTCATAAATTTTCTGCATTCTTTTGCAAATTAAGATTAATCAAAGCATAAAAAAATGTTTAGTTTAACACACGATTAACATTAAGGGGCAGAGAGGAAGGACACGGGAGGAGAAAAGATTAACACATTATCACTTGCTTACATCGGTTTTCACTATAGTTACATAATAGTTCTTGATCAGTTCCCCAACTCACCGACAGACACAGCACTTAGTAACATAAAATAACCAATAGTATAAAACACATAAAATTCTTTAAAAGAAATAGTGTAGAGATTTAAAAAATAATTAACGAGAGAGATTAGCATTCTGGCCATTTAGTTAATTCATAAGTTAATTATTTGATAAGAAATAGGATTGAAGAACTTTTAAAGGAGTTTCAAAAAGTTTCAACTAGGGGCCAACTAAGGTAAAAATCTGAGTGGTGTAAGTATTATAAGTTTTATGGGGGAGGGGGGGGCGCTGATCAAACTGACAAGTAGCTTGCCTTGAGCCTGAATTGATTTGACATTGAGAGCAGGAAGTGCTAATGAGAGTCTTGTTTTCAAGTATCTTTTGCAGCTAACGCGAGTTTGAATTGTCATTTATTTATTTATTTTTTTGGTACTTCTTCAAATTATCACTCGTTTAATAGTTGAAAGGAAAAAAAAAACTTGTTTTTTTCTGTTTAACATTATAAAACATTTCAGGTTTCGGGGGGAGGGGCTCGGGCCCGTTGGGCCCCCCCTCTGGATACGGCCTTGTCCCGAGTGTAGCTCGGGCACGGTGAAAATTAACACTGCACAACCAGTCTTTCAAGAATTATTTCACATGTCCCTATTATGGTTTCGGATGCTTTTATTTACTATTGTTGCTACTAGATAACATAACTATACAGTGTTTTGAGCTGTAGATTTAAGATAAGAGTAGGCGCCGAATCCAAAGTATAATGATTTCTGCCATACAGAAAGCCAACTTTGCAGGTAAATACCGTAAAGTCGGGTTACTTGGACCCACAAGGGGGTTACTTGAGCCCACAGTAAAATGATAAATCTGGGTTTGGTACTAGCGTTAGAGACTGCAGAGTGCTTCTACCTAGCGGAGAGACGAGGAACTACGTGCAAAATCTTCAACTAGTAAGTACTAAACCGAGATTTTATCATTTTACTTTAATGGGCTCAAGTAACCCCTAGGGTCCAAGTAACCCGACTTTACGGTACTCATTTATTTAAATAGATATTTTTACATTTATTTTTAGGAAATGTTGCATGCGAATGATGCTATTATGTTTAAAAAGATATGTATGTATGAAAATAAGCATAAAAAATTGACATTTTTTGATCCGTAATCCCGAAATTACTCATTTATTTAAATAGATATTTTTACATTTATTTGTATGAAATCGCCGTTCCGGAAGAACAATGACGTAACTGAAAAAATTTGTCAAATGCAAATAAGTCCATAGACAATATCAGAAACACGTCCTATATGCAGGGGAACATGGTCGTAACTGTACTTCCACTAAGAACTGCCAGAGGGCTTTTCAGAGAAACAATGACGTAACTGCACTTAGGGGTTGAAATTTAGGGTTGAAATTAGGGTGATTAAATCCAAACCCCTGGTAAATAAGAGTAAAGTATATTTTTAATACTCTCAATATATTATAATTATTTTCTGTCACTTACACCCTTTTCAATTAAACGTTTTACACAACTGCAAATCGTTTTTTTACTCTCCTGTAAAATTGAAGTTTTTGCATTTACGTCACTGTTCTTCCGGAACAGCGAAATGTTGCATGCGATTGATGCTATTATGTTTAAAAAGATACGTTTGTGTGAAAATAAGCATAAAAAAAATTGGCATTTTTTTATCCGTAATCCCGAAATAAAATGAGCCTGGAAGGGGTTAAATCCCAATTAGTACATTTTTTCAACACATACGAGCATACAAGCGTAAGCGAATAAAGTGTCGAAATACATTATACGAATTCATTTCAATGTATCAAATGCTTCGACTAAACATGAAAAAATTTATAAATACTTTTAAAAAATAATACTAATATTTAAAAATATTTGTTAAATTAAATCATTTAACTTCATGACTTTGTTTTCAGCGATATTTTGACTTTATCGCAATAATAGTTTTAAATTCAGACTTTACGTAAAAGTCCCCTTTTTGCGTTACTCATTTTTGTTTTCGCAATAATAGTTGTAATTTCAGTCCTTAAAAGCTAAGTAAAGAAAAATCACATGCCTGGGCAGGGCAAAAAAATGCCTTAAATCCATCTAAAGTTTTTAAAATTGAGAAATTTGATATCGCACTATGACAAGATAAAAAATAAATTTAAAAATACTCTTTCGAAAACTTGAAATCCAAAATATTTTACTACTTCATTATATTGTTTTTATTTGGAGGGGAGGAGGGGTGGGGTGCAGCACATAAAGCTCGAGCTCAATGTCCTTCAAAGTCGTGCCCTGTGTCTAGGTATCACTTTCTCAAAACGTGTATTTAAAACATTTGTTGTTTGAGAGGGGTCAAAATTACTGCATGTGCTGCGTTTTTTGCAATGATTTTGATAGACTCAATTTTGCTTTTCACGATATTTTGGAATTTTCGCAATAAGATATATATATATATATATATATATATATATATATATATATATATATATATATATATATATATATATATATATATATATATATATATATATACACTCTCTAAATATTAAGTACAAGTCCCTATTTTTGGGGCAATGCATAGGAGAAAAATGAAGATCCTAAATTACATGTCTGTGGATCTTTTTTCCAAAATGCATTTAAAACACTGTATGTTTGAGAATTGAAAGAAACAAATTCATGTTTTATGCTTTTGCTATCATTTTAAGACTTGAAAAACGATGAGTCAATTATTCTGTGAGGAAAAATTAAACTTAAATGCGATACAATAAAAACGAAATGCTCTCCCCCTCCCTTGGTAGAAAATAGAATTTGAGTAGAGAGCTCATTTTATTAAAGGAAAAGTATCCCTCCCCCTTGGGTTAGATCGACATCCTGATTAAGTAAATATATAAATTCAAGTTTTGGGCATACCTTAAAGTAATTTCAATTTGCAAAATTTTGGCCAATTTCTCAGTAAAATAAGATGATTATAGATGATCGGCAAAGTTGCAGAGTTCCAATTACTGCCGATAAATGGATGCCTCTCCCAAATTCAAACTCAAAATAAAGAAAAAATCTTGACTCTCAATGTAAAAACATACTAAACCACATTTTCAGAACTTATAAACATTATGGCACACTCCTCGTTGAGAAAAAATGGAATAAACAAACAGCTTCTCACTGCCGAGGAAGGCATCTCACGTCTTCTTACCCTGTCGTAAACTTCTCGGCGCGATTCTAGATACCTTAAATTAGAAGTGGCTTTGAGATTAGCGATTATTCGTGTCTCACGAGATGTGACGTCACGGGGCACAAAAAACCCGTATTCTCGGTATCAACTATATTGACGATACAATGAGAGTAGGGCCCCTGGGCCCTAAGAGCTGGCTGCGTAAAAAATGCGATCATAAGTACATTAAAATTTTTGTATGAATAGAAAGTACACATGTAGGTAAACCTTTATTGCTCGGTCTGGCAGGCCATCACTACACTAGAGATAGTGCGGTGATGGGCAGGCCGGCTAAAGGACCGGGCGTGGGGGTGAGCGGTCAAAGTTCGCAATTTTTTTTAAAGATACTCTTCAGATTTCTTAAGATATTCGGGGATTTTTAAGATATTCGGGGCCGGTAAGCCTAGAATCTTAAAACTATTTTACGAATTTCTACAGAATTCTACGGTGAAAATCTTAAGAATATCCTCAGATGTCGAAGCACTCTGAGCTTAATATGCTGGAAATTACACATTTCTTACAGATAGGCGCATTAAATGGGTTCCATATCCCCTTCCGCCATTTTGGGACACCAACATTTAAGCTTCTATTATTAAGAAAAAATGCTAGAATGATTTTCGAAATATTCGATGGCTAATCTCCATTGCATGTCTTAGTATTAAGAGTTTACCCAGGGGTGGTCACCCCCAAAAAATTGTGCCCCCCCCCCCCCAAATTTTACGGGGCAATCTCCTGGGCAGAACTGTCGAACAATAGAACGAACCGCCCCAACTATGGATTAAAAACCCCAATCATATATCGCCTTAAAAATTTCAAGTGTGCACTCGGTATCATGACCCGCACCCCCAACGGCCATTTTGAGCACTACTGCTTAAACCACTATTATTAGAATAAATTGATGGAGCGACTTTCGAGATGACCGATGGCTAATCTCTGTAGCATGCATTTACGTTGAGGCACTTTAGCAAGGAGTGTCCCCCCTAAAAGACAGTGCCCCCTAAAATGGTTATGAGCCCACCCCCCTCCCCCGAAAAATAGAAGGAATTTGACGAGTAATAAAATTTGAAAACTTTATCATGAATCGTCTTGAAAATTTAAACTGAACTCCGTATCACACCCCCCCCCCCCAACCGATATTTGGGAGCACCACTGCTTAAACCACTATTATTAGAATTAATTGCTGGAGCTGCTTTCGAGATGGCCGAAGGCTGATCTCTGTAGCATGCCTTTCCGTTGAGACACTTTAGCAAGGGTTTATCCCCCCCCCCCCAAGAGGCGGTGCCACAGAAAATGTTAATGACCCCCCCCCCTGGAAACTTGAATGAACATGCCCAGGAATGAACTTGAAAACCTTTATCATAAAGTGTCTTAAACATTTCAATTGTGCACTCCGTATCATGACTTTCCCCAGCCTCGACGCCATTTTCAGTTACCACTGCTTTTTAGCTATAATTACTGAAATAAATAGTAAGAAGTATTTTCGGGTAATTTTTGTGAGTGGTTTGAGTCTCAACCTTAAGAAATGTCTTCGGCGGGGGGATCATATGGGATTTAAGAACGCTATCTTTTTTTTTGGTTGGAGTGTGTAAAAAATGTATTTTCTCCTGTGCAATTTTTGTAAAAAAAATTTTCACATTTCGCCTCAAAGGACTCAACTGTTCTGTTAAGACAAAGAATAGAGTATGACATTGGCAAAAAAATATTTCAATATGTTGTTGGCAGAGGAAGTTATGACCGTTTGAATATTGGTAAAATATGATATTTTTCATATTTTGGCCTTACGCAACTAAAAGCACGTTGAACTTTCCTCGGTTATTTATACATTATTTTAAAGTGCTTACACTGGTCTTTGAAACGACACTACTTTTGACGTGCCAACTGAAATGTACAAGCTGTTTTTGGACCTCAAAAACGCTAAAAAACGTCAAAAATGCCTTGTTTTGAGGGCCTTCGCTAACTTTACGGCAACAACTTACCAAATACTTAACATTCATTTTGTAAAGTTTCAACCCTCTATATTCCATATATAAAAAGAAAATTGGAGTTAAACAGTTCCTGGTAAGAGTTTTGGCTCACAGCAATTTCCATGTCTTGAAAATCCGCTTAATTTTTGATGCCGCACCTTCAACTTTAGGGATCCATAAAAACTAAACAACTCAACTTTAGAGCAAAACATTCTGGATTTGGTCTTTCAATAAGATAATACACATTTGGTAATTTTTGGGAGAAAATCTGAGAGGTCATGAATCACCTCATAATGCTAGGCGTGAGTTTCTCAGATTCTTGCTCTTAAATATTTCCAAGAAGGAGTGAGAAACCCAAGTTATGCATTGTGTAAATATTTACAGCAAACATCTGTACACTACCAGAAAGTGAGTAAACCTTTGATTATGTCTTCCTTTTTTGGTAATAAATTCCTCAATTTTAGCAAAATCGGAAAAATAATGTTTTTGTGGTGGCAACTTCAAAGAGTCCTGTGCCTTAGCAATGTTCATTATAAATGTTCTAGTATTTTTTTCTGAATTCCTGGAGTAACTCGTTTCCATAGATACCTAACACTTTCATAATTCATGAGTACAATTTTTTAATAAAAATATTTAAATAACATCACTTTTTTAGTATTTTGACGGGGCGGACAAACTTTGAGGGCAGGAAATAAGTGGTTTCTCAGGAAATAAGTGGATCAGGAACCTAAAAATTTGGATTTTTCCATGCCTCTATATAATCAACCTGTGTGCCAAATTTAAAGAAAATCTGAGTCGGTCGTGCGACCAACTTTTCTTTTTTCAGGTGAGTTGGTATGGAATCACTCATATACAGGGTGGTTATAAATTAACAGGAAGTGTTTGGAGCCCTCTAGCTCGCGAACTACTGGGCGAAACATTGCCAAATTTCGTGAGCGTGCATATTAGACCATGGGATTTTGATTTCTGGTATAAAAAAAAAATTAGTTTGAAAAATCACCACCAGGGGAAATTTGGCGCTGTAAAAGTGTATTACACTGAATATCGCGAATTAAACTTGAAAAGATGCTGTATAAATCAATTTCGCCAAGCAAAAATGATTGTTCTTTGCAAATGAGGTTTAATATGATCGCCGTAGAATTTTCTATTAAAAAAAAATCACCACGAACAAAATAGCGGTCAATTTAACCAAATAGAATGCAATAATTTGCATAAACGCGTTGCGTTTAGCGATCATCTGTATAAAATGACTGACTGGGAGAATTCTCATCATTTTGAGCGCAGTTGCCTCTTGATGGCTTTAACTATGCAGGACCGCGCTTTGTTAGTGAAGCTCTACTATCAGCATGATGAAAATGTCAATAATACTCTTCGAGAATTTCGGCGAGTGAAGCAGTTGAGATAAGGCCCGCTGACCATAACAAAGTTAAACCGGTTTGAAATGACTGGATCTCTAGCCCAGCAACCAGGCCAGGGACGCAAGATGGTTAATAAGCTACAAGTTGACGAAGTTGTAAATGTTATTAGAGAACAGGAGATGGAGAATGTGCACAGGTACAAGCATAGCTCGTGCAGTTTCTTGGCAGTCGCTGATCCCTTACTCAACAGTGCGGAAGATTTTAGGTGAGATGTTAAAATTTTTTCCTTACAAAAATTTTTCCACTCAAGAATTACTTTCTCGAGATACAGTTGCCCGACTGGACTTTTCTTCAAAGTTTCTAGATCGCATGCAAGTCGACGATACTTGGCCGTGGAAAATCCTATGGAGTGACGAAGCTCATTTTCATTTAAACGGTGGCACAAACACGCACAACTGCCGGATTTGGGCCGCAACTAATCCGCATGTTTATGTGCAGAAACCACTTCACTCGCCAAAAGTTACAGTGTGGTGTGGATTTACTGCATCTTTCATCATTGGTCCTTACTTTTATGAGGAAAATCATGCGGGTGGACCAGTTACATGCACCGTTACTGCTGATAGGTACGCTGAGATGCTAGAAAATTTCGTAGTTCCACAACTGCAGCAACGAGGCTGTGTCGACTCAACCATATTCATGCAGGATGGTGCACCACCCCACATCGGACTTAGGGTGCAGCGTGTTTTGCGGGAACATTTCTCTGATAGCAGAATTATTAGCCGCTCATTTCCTACGGTATGGCCCCAAGGTCGCCCGATCTCAATCCATGTGATTTTTGGTTGTGGGGATATCTGAAAAGTGTAGTGTATCAAAGAAACATTTCTGATATCGCAAGTTTAAAAGATATGATAATTTTAAAAGTTAGAGAAATCCATTCTGATATGTTACGAGCTGCCGTAGAAAATGTTGTGCATCGTATGCAGTTCTTACAACTTTACAATGGCGATCATATCGAACCACATTTGTGACAAAAAAAGTCATTTTTGCAAATAAAATGGATGCATATTTTGTCAGTAGCAATTAATTCTTCGATAATCAGAATAATACACTTTTACAGCGCCAAATTTCCCCTGGTGGTGATTTTTCAAACTATTTTTTTTATTCCAGAAATCAAAATCCCATGGTCTAATATGCACGCTCACGAAATTTGGCAATGTTTCGCCCAGTAGTTCGCGAGCTAGAGGGCTCCAAACACCTCCTGTTAATTTATAACCACCTTGTATATATATATATATATATATATATATATATATATATATATATACAGTGCGTCGCAAAAGTTTAAGCCCAACCGAAATCTTTTGATAAGACGAAAAGTATACACTAAAAAGCTTTGAAATTTTTACTGTAATTAAACAAACAGCTTACAAATTCATGTTTCGAATTTGGAAACAATTCATAGAAATTAAAATACGATTACATGATAAAATCAAAATTTTGCTGTCGCAAAAGTTTAAGCACAAAAACGGAATATATATATTTTAGAAAGCATAAAAGTCTTTTAGTAGTCTATGGTGTTACCGTTGCATCTGATGAGTTCGAATATGCGATTTTTCATCGATAGTACGAGATTATGGAAGGTTTCGAGATAGTCTGTACCAGGCTTCCTCGATTGCAGATTTAAGCTCTTGAACAGAGCAATACTGCTTCCCATTCTGGTATACGTCACGTGCGAGAATTCCCCAGATATTTTCTATGGGATTTAGATCCGGACTGGGTGCTTGCCAGTTCATTACACAAATATTTGGAGAAGCAAGCCATTCTTTCGTACTAGGGGAATTGTGTATTGAAGCGTTGTCTTGCTGAAAAATCCAATCAGGACCACCTAGGACTTCACCAAATGGTAACAAATGCTTTCTCAGGGTAGCTTGATACCTTTCTGAATTTTGTCTACCCTTTAGAAAGCTAATAGAAGTTTGTCCGTTGAAGCAAAAAGCGCCCCATACCATGACTGAGCCACCACCATGTTGCCTACTGAATACGCACTTCGGATCTTTCCTCAAGTCACGCCAGTAGTATGAGAACCCATCTGGACCGTCTAAATTCCATTTTTTTTCATCAGAGAACACAACAGTAATCCATTCGTCACTATAATGCATATGATGCTTTACCCACTACAGTCTTGCTTGTTTGTGACACTTTTTCAGAAAAGGTTTGCGAGCTAACTTTTGTTTTTTGATAAATCCTGATTCTTTTATTCGTCTGCTCTTGGTATCACGTGATAATTTTGTTACAAGTCTAGTTTTTATTTGATTAAGTGACAAATTTTCAGTTAAGGCCAGTTTTTGAATTCTTCTATCTTCACGAGAGGTAGTTTTTCTCGGTCTTCCTGAGCGAAACGCAGGTTTAAATTGATTTCCACGTTTCAGAATATTATAAATACCACGTTTAGATCGATTTAAAATCACTGAAATTTGCATAACAGAGTTGCGTTCTGCTTTCAGTTTCCAGAGTTTCACAACTTCTTCGTACGAGAACTGTAGTGACTTCGGCATCTTGAGAATACTTTAAACCATTGCTACACTATATGGGTGATTCTACGCTATTTGAATTCAGACGGCCAATGGAAAAACTTCATGTAAAACTGAGTTTATTAATGTTTTCGTATGTTTAAGCATTACAGACTATTATCTTTTATATGGCCCACCTAATTAGTTCACTACAATTTTTTATTTTAGCATTTATAGCTGAAAATAGTCATAAATGTATACTACCCTGGCCTGTCCAAATACCAGGTTTTATACAAACATGTTTGACTTTCAAATTTTGCTAACTTGACATAATGTTTTCTGCAATAATCATACACTTACATTAACAGAGAAACATATTTCATCATAAAACATTGAAAAAGTATTTATTATTATTTAAAAAAAATACACTTTTCAACGGGCCATATCAACAGTGTCACCCTCACCTGGCGAACTTCAAAGACTGAAATTTAGCATAAAAAATGTAAAAGGAAGACTTTGACTGCAAATAACCAGTGTAATACTGAGTAAAGTTAAAAACAAGCTAAGTGGTTTTAAAAAAATTAAAATATTATTGCATCGGTTCTCGTTGAAAGTCCCTCAAAGCGTACTGCGCCAGTCGCTGTAGTATTTCCCCAGGTAGGTATAACTTTTTATATTTCATCGTTACATAAGTTTGCGTATGTATAATGTAATGCATATTGTGTGCAGACATCACGGTTTACGTGAAGTACTGGTAAGAAGAACGCGTGGTGTTGTTTTTATAGGTAATGTGTGATTTTGTCACTTCTCTGGCGTCACTCCCCTGGCAGTTTTGTTCCAAAAAAGGGTAAAGATGCTGATGCATTAAAACTGTGTTATAAGCATAATTAATTTCAATTTTAATCTTACTTACCCCTGTGAAAGCAATTTGAATGAACTTAAATAATGCGGGAAGTATTTTTATTTGGGATCTGAGGTGCGACTTGTATGCAACATGTCGTGTTTTCAAGATTGATTTTTTTTATTTTATTACAACGCGAAAAAAAATTTTTGGATACAGCTCGAATAGAAATGAGTCAATACTCTCATTTTACACCGAAAAATTAGTGAAATAATAGTAAATCAAACCAGAATCTTGCCAATAGTGTCACTCCCCTGGCAACGCATTTTTCCCTGGTATCGATCAACCCCCCAAAAATTGAAATTTCATCTGGCCCTTACCACTACAATCATGAAAATAACGGCTACTAGTGAGATAATGAGTGTGAAATCAAACAGATTATTTTTTCTTTGGGGACACAAAAAACGCATTGACCGTAGAATCACCCATATAACTCGTTCAAAAGAACCGCACTGGTTCTTCATGCATCAAGTTTCAAGAGATATTTGCATAAAATCTGATCTGTGCATAAACTTTTGCGACAGCCAAAAACATATTCTTTGTATTTTCTGATTTTCATTGCAGTTATATTTTTCAAAACTTCAAACACTTAATTAGGATCATAGTAACCACTTACAGTATAAATATGAAAGCATTCTGCTGAAAAGATTTCTTTTCTTTCAAAAATTTGCATAGTGCTTAAACTTTTGCGACGCACTGTATATATATATATATATATATATATATATATATATATATATATATATATATATATATATATATATATATATATATATATATATATATATATATATATATATATATATATATATATATATATATATATATATATATATATATATATATTTGAGATTATTAATTTATATGAAAGCGAATATTTCCAAAGTAATAATTTCTACGTATACTTTACCTTAAAATTCGGAGCATTACGATGCTACTTCATTTTGACACGATTTGAGTTAATTTCAAGACATGTGTGACACTTTAAAATATAGTTAATTACTAAAATGATTGTATACAGTGTAAAACCAACACAAAAGTCTTACGTTCTATTACCTCACATTTTTTTTTATGAAATCATTCCAACTTTTTTCAGTTTTTATGCAATAATACTCAACTTCAAGGCGAAAGTGGACCTTCAAGATATTTTTTGCTGTTAAAATTCTTTTTCCCTCCAAAATATATCTACAAAAAGCAAATTTTCCGCACTATTACTTAGCGTTTGTCCGGTTGGGATTTTTTTTCCTTCCACCCTAATGTACATTTTCCTTTTGACCCCTTCCTATAGGCTTAAGGCACAGGGTGGGGAGGTCGATTCCCACGGTGCAAGGGGGCGTAATCTCTAAATTTCTGTTTTCCAGAAAATAAATAATTGATAGCGTCCAAGAAAATTTCACGAAAAATTCTCAGAAACGGTCATTGGAAAAAAAAGGAAGCAAAAAATGCTTTGGAATAGTAAGTGAAGCTCGACTTACAGGGGTTCTTGTCAATGTGTGTCAAGTCAAAGTTTTTCGCCCATTGAAATTAGCATTGCGCCAATCATTGGAAAAATAAATGCGGACTAAGTCATTCACGTGTCAAGTTCCCGGAAAGTCACTGTAGGGTCACCCGGGACAATTCCTGGTCAGCAAGTTTCTGGGGTAATTCCTGGTCACAGTCCTTTTTATGTCTTAATAATCCTTCAGCAAAATGAAAAAAATCACAGAGGTACTCTGAACTATCTTCATTGCAATTCATTACTTAATTATGAGTTGACTGTGTATTTAGTTTGAAAAAAAAATCTTTTTAAAAATCGCTTGTTAAATTTCGTAAAACAAGATTGGCCTTAGTTTTGATACATTTGTTCAAAGATCGTAATCAAACTCAAACTTCTGAATATTTTTCTTTTTCGTTTTTTTGGTTGAATTAGGTACCATGTCAGTTACTGAAAAATAGCTTTGGATTTACCATTATTGTTTTGAATAATTTGCAGGAAGGCTCCAAATAATGCCCCTGGCTACTGGGGTAATTCTTGGTCAGTGGGGTAATTCCTGGTCAGTCCTTTTTTTAATATTTATGGATTATTATTTCACCTATTATTGACATATGTTATTGATTTAAACTATATGTAACTCTGTGAGCCTTAACTGCAAAGTTAACTGTAACCGCAATGTAACATTCTTATCTGTTAATGATAAGTATACAATATACTGAATTTTTCTTTGTTAAATTTCATCCAATTATTTTATAAGTTTTAATAATTATTCTTAATTATACTAAGAAAAATGCTTAATTGTAACTGCATTGTACTATTCACTTAACTGTTCACCTTAACCTGTTCATAACAGACAGAAGCATGTGCTCAGTGTGTATGATGCATGTGCACCATATTTTTTATGGACCTATTTATTTGGTAGGTGAAGATTCATTCACAACAGATATAAAAGCTGTAGCTATTGCATACAAAGTGTATAAAAAGTATTTTGGCTAAGTTTTATTAAGTAAAGCTATTATGTTGAAAACAATTGCATTCTTCCTTAAAAAAACTAAATACAGTGTTTAATTAGCTATATATATAAATAAATTCTTTATCTAATTAGTTTAATAACTTGTATTAATAATGTGCTTACAAAATGTATGCATTTTCATCAATCATTTGAGTGACCAATAATTGCCCCGTAAGTGGCCAGGAATTACCCCATCTCTGGGGTAATTCCTGGTCACTAATTAACGACAATTACTCAAGTTCATTATGTATTGTTGATAGCATGAATATTTTATTCGATGGACATCCCAATGTGCTTCCTCCATACCAAAATTTGTAACTCTAACTTAGATAGATTTTGTGATAATTGGATGTTAATGCTTTTTGACCAGGAATTACCCCAGGTGACCCTATAGTGTATATATCAAGTCAAGTATTTTCTCAACTTTTTTTTCCTCTCTTGCAGAAGTCCTGTGTATGATATTCACCCTGTCTTGAAATACGTTTAGACATCATTTTATAGGTACGGGAAAAATGCCTTAAAACTCATAAAATATCTTTCCTAAATGCAAGTTATTGCGTGTAGCTTTTGAGATTTTTACTGTCGAGCTATACTTTTCGCATGTGTATGAAAAGATTTTTCTTTCAAAGATGATGGTTTACGAAACCAGGATAAAACTTCCTTTTTCTGGGGAATTATTTTCCTTGAAATGGTCCAACTTATTGACTGCATCAACTAATGTGAGGCACTTGAAGTACTTAGACCTAGCTTGAGCTTAGTACATCACCCAGACAGTAGTATTGACGTCATTGTTTACCCAGTTCGTCTAGATTTAGGATTATATAAAGAACAAGTGTCTGAATACATAGAATTAATGTCGCGTTTCATGACATTTTTTTCGGTTTTCCAAGTACTATATAAGAAATCGCAACCATTTCCATAACTCAGTAGGAACTTTGAAGGCTGGACATTCAAACTATACGGGTAAGTCTGATTAATAAATATACAGCAAATTTCATACTTTCTTCTCTCCCAGAATCAAATTTTAGTTGCAAAGCCAACATTTTTGAATGAGTTTCCAAAGCTGTTAAATTCAGGGAGTTACGTCGTCAACTTACGATTTTCGATCCTTTATTTCATCATTTCTGCTTCAAATTTTTTCGTTTAAAAACTTCGTAGTGAATTTGAAGGTAAAACATTCACGCCAATGGGTCTGTCTGGTTAGTTTATATGCATCGGAAATAACAGAATAAAATTTTGTTTCGAAATCCAAAATATTTGAATGAGCCTCCAAAGCTGTGAGGTGAGAAGTGACGTTATTAACTTGATTTTTAAATATTATACTAATTAGTTAAAAGAATTTTTGAGTTGCTAAGATACATAAAAAAATGAAAAGTTAAAAATCCAATATTCTTAATTCGAATAGTCAAACTCAAATTTAATATTAAAAAAAACTACCTTATATGCATATTTCAAACGAAAAAAAAAACTACAAAGTAAATTTACTATGCAGAAAATTTTAGACGAAATCAATTATTTATTTTTTTCCTTGCTATCTCTGTGGATACTCTTTGTAAAGGTATTTTGTCTGCCCATCAATTACTCGTATTGTATATTAAAGCACGAGCCGGCTAATAGAGATATTCGGATTGAATCAGGAGATAAATGATCCAAGCGAATTTATCCAATTATGTCCCTCTTGTAGATATTTTAAATGCAAACTGTATTCAAAGAACGATGCATATGGTCGTAAATACTTTATTTCTCAGAAATCCTTATTCGGACACAATCATTTCTTTACTTATATATTTTTCGATAACTCTTGTGTGTTTACCTTTTTTTTGCTGATATTTTATGTGCCAATTAGTTACTAGTTTCGTGATTTCGGCAACGAGTTAGCGAATATATTCGGAACAAACTGATAGGTACGTACTGCAAAACATTTTACTACTCGAAAAATCCTTCGACTAAGATAGTCATTGAACTTTTCTTCTTGCAAATTCTTAGGTGTTTATTTTTGAAGCTATTTGAAGAGTTTGTTTTCAAAAGGCGTTGATTAAAAATTTTCAAAAATAAATTTTTGTCAAACAAGATGAAATCATTAAAAAAATATATTCGTTCAAAATATTCATTCTTTGATTATTTAAAAATAAATATCGCAAAGCAATAACAAATTGAAACTTATTGATTGCTGAATAGAAGCTGTAATTAGTTTTACCTCCCTGCTTTCAAAGTCATAAAAAACTTGTAGTTCTCGGAATTCGGACCGCGTGCTTGTGAGAAATGTTTAATAATGTACGTTTCATTTGTATAAGTAGCACGTTTAATTCAAATGTCAGGCAGTTTTTTAATGGTAATTCTGGATTTCGTTCTTTTTTTGAGAATTTGATTCATTAAAGTTGCTTATCACTTACCCGACGTTCACTGCATTTTCCATAAGTAGAAGTTCCAAATAAAGTTTAGTCGTATTTAAAACTGAAGTGCATATAAATTCGAGAAGAAATAAATCCTATTAAGTAAGTTTTGTAATAAAAGGAATTAAGTTAAATTTAATCTATCGCAGCTTTCCTTGCGCTCACTTGGTTTGTCTCGCGTGGAGCTCATAGGGAAAACATTCTCTTGTGAAATGAGATCTAAAGAAAAAAAACGAGAAAAAAAATTGATTTGAATTCCGTATTTAAATCGTGTTTTTCGCAATCGCGAGTTGCGATAGGTGTGTGTGTTCGTGTTGGACATGGTCGCCACCATCAGGAGGAACGGAGGCAGAGGAATTGCACCTCCTGATGGAGCGGAACCTTCAAAGTGGTGGACCACCGTCCACCCACCCGGTGGAGGCTTCGGGTCCAATCTAAAAACGAACCAACACGGAAACTACGGTCGAAAATGGAAATAAATAGCAATTTGCCATTATGGTGGGAAAATGGCGTAATTAAGAGGATGATTATACGCTTAAAAATTGGGGAATAAATAGATTGTACGAGTGTTTGTCATTTTATAAAGGATTTTGCAACAGTACTCCTAACGGTATAAGTGAAATCACGATAGCGCTGAACAAATAAAACTTGTTTATGATGATATCCGCTAACTACCTTCCAAATTTATGTGACAAAAAGTCATGCTGTATATTTATGTGAAGCAAAAGAAATAGATTACTTTCAAACGAAAGTAAGTCGTTTCATTTCGTTTCATTGTTTTTTTTTTTATGAACTTAAGTCGTGTAGTTTTTTTTCCAAAAGAGTTTAGAGCCATTATTTTGAAAATCAGGCAAAAAAGGGAAATTTTGGCAGTGACATGTTTTGATTTTCATCATTTAGGTCAACAGATCTGACCTAATTGATGACACATTTTACTATGAGAAAAAAAGCATTCAAATGAGCTACAAAAAAATATTTTCTTGAAAACCAGAAGAAACCCCACCCTTTTTTTTTTTTACGTTATTCTACACATCTGTAGGTTTCATAGTCCATAAAAGTTATTTTTTTCTAGGGTTGCTGTTGTGAGTTAAATGCGATCAGAAAACCAGAAATTTTGAAAATTTGAAAAATACTAAAGTTTTTTTCTCTTCAGAGCAATGAAATATTAAACAATTTTCGCACCACATATTCTCTTCATAGTATAAATTTTCAGTTTCTGTTTAAAAAAAATTTCGGGGGTTGCTTTTAGGGGGAAATAACGCAATTTAAAGCCAAGCGAAAATGGACTAAAAACCATACTTTGCGGCCGCTTAACGAAAGAAGGCAACAACCTCCAACCCAAATAACTATGGGGTCCTCATAACTAGACAATGTACAATCAATAAATGTAAACATAACCTTGAGGTGGTGTTTCTGTAAAAAACTACAACTCACTGAAATGTGTCTTTCAGTTGTTATACCAAAAAAGCGCTGCAAAACGTCAAACTTTGGGAATTTTTACCGAGCGAACAAACTTTTTTTAGGGGCTAAAAACTTCAGAATGTTCACTTCCCATGAACTACTTTAACATTAAAAAAAATGAGGAAAATCAAAAAATGTCACCGCCATACCTTGTCTGAATTTCAAAATAATGGCTCTTAAATCCTTTAAAAAAATAATAATTTCCAAATTTCCAGATAACTGTAACTCTCAACCCCCATAACCCCCATAACCCTCAACTCCGATAACTGCGCTTCTCCTGACCTAGTGTCGCTACTAGAATCCCATTAAAAATAAGTCGACCTATCCACCATTTTGATTTCAATAGAGCTTTTCCTGTAGCCTTTTTTCAAGTTATTTGAAAATACGTTATTATAGTCGTTGTTTGCTATGTTATTAAAAATAACTGATGATAATTACAGTAAAAGCCACTCTTATCAAATCTAGCAAGATAATTGATTTCTTAAATTTAATAACATTTCATCAAAAAATGCTTCCTGTAAAGAACCTCAATTAAAAAGCTCACCCACTTTAAATCGGTATGAATGAAATTTTTTCCTCATAATAACTGAAATAATCAAATACCAGTCAAGTAACACATCCGAAGCTTAGATACCAAATTTCTTCAACCATCGATATTTAAGGGCGATTCTCTGTAAACTCGTCATTTTTCACACGAAATCTGTCCGGGCAAGGTTTTTTGAAATGTTCGTATAATTATAATACTATTGCTCAGAAAATGAATCTATTACTTTGGTTTGAAAGAGGGCCAATTGAAGTTTCTGTTTTTCTGACAAATCATGATAGGGGGTAAGTCCCCCGCCTAGTATAACTAGGCAGGGGACTGTGCCAGGTGACTGTGTTTTTGCTCCTTGTTGTGTAATATCTGCCAAACTATTGGAACATAATTAATTTGGAGACTACTTATAAATTTAGGCACAAATCGTGGACATAATAACTAATATGTTTTATAATTAAATTAATTGACATTAATAAAATCACTTCCCAGAGGACTGTTTTCGCAACGGCCCTGATGCATACTTTCATCACAAATGTGGCTCTCAAACTAAGCAAAGTAGCGTTTCAACACCGTTCTCCGCGATTTCGGCAAATTCACACTGATTACTTTAAACTTCACGCCAAAAAGAATTTGCAAAAGTTTTAGATTTTTCGTATTACAGCTTTGAATTTGCTGCAGGGGACTGTTTGAAGAAACTCCGGACAGAATTTACATGACAATTTTAAGTTTTAGAAATACGTAATTATACCTTATTTTATAAGAAAAATATAGCTTCATTATTCTATTTTTAGATATTAATTGCCAAATTTATGTAGTGTTAATAGGTTTTTTGAAATACTATCTTTAACAGTTAAACCTAAACTATGGGATTGGGACAGCCAGGGGACTGTGTTTTTGGCGCTTAGATAATTTCTAGAAAAAAAAAAATAAATTGTTATCACTCCAAATACAATTGGGCCACAAAGTATTAACCCTACACTGCATGGTGTTGCCAATTGGCTACATGGACAATTTGTCCTCCTTATGAATAGCAGAATGTTGTCATAAGGCAACTCAATGCATAAAAAGCAAGTATTGGGTATATTTAAAGCAATTATCACCATTTATCCTCCATACATGGCAGCACTGGTCTGTTACATGCTCTTAAATGAATCCATATGGATAGCTTTTAAAATCACTCAAACTACCATGTTTTGAAATTATTTTTTACAATGAAATATTTTTCTTCGTCTTTTAAAAAAATAACATGAATAAAATAAACATTTATCTTTCGTTTAAGATGCGTTTTACAGCAAAATAATTATTTGGAAAAAATCTAGGACATAATACACGTCTGTAGCCATTTGGCAACATTATGCAGTAAGCATCCAGAGAACACTTCTATTCATCTCTATAGTTCATGAAGTATGTGCTTTGTTTATGTTTCGCGCTAGCTTCTTTCTCTTTTTGGAAGGTATAATATAATCATGCGGACCCAAAAGTGGTACTTTCGGCTGTTCTACCGTTTATAAGACCTCGCAATTATCAATGCTTAGTTGATGTTCAACAGAGTGAACAAACAAAAAATCAATAGGGAAAAGCCTTTAAAACGTGTTCATTTTAGATTTCAGTTAGCACAAACGTTATGCTTACACGGACAAGTAAAGTCATTAATAATTTTAAAATATAGTTTTGAAAAAAAACTAAAAAATACGTTTTTACATTGGAATGCGCTGTGATCATCACGGGTTTCCCTCTGATTTTCAAAACTACTGAATATCCGCACTTAAGTTTACATGTACTTATAATACATCAATATGCAATACAGTTTAGCCTTTAGTATTAAAAATAATATTAAATAGATTACTTTTATATTTGCAAAGAACGTAAATTTTATCTTTTATTCAGAGTTACATACTAACATACATACATACATACATACATACATACATACAAACAAACCCACATTTGAAATTAATAAAAGCGTATTAAAAAGAGACCATTAGCTGCAGAGCAACTAGTTACAAACCAAAAAAAAAAAGAGAGAAAAGAAAGAAAGCTTGCGTGAGAGAGCCTCCAAAAGACATCAGATTTGACAGAATTGATCATCGGAAAGTACAAGTACATATAAAAAATAATGAAAAATGTCAAAATGTAAAGGATTACAAGAGTACGGTGCACCAAATGTTCAATTCCTCTATTTTTTTTACAAAAAAGAACTAATTTCAAGACTATCATTTACAATCATTTTTATCTGTTGAATGCATGGTGTAGCCATTTGGCAACAAAACTATTTTTAATTAGAAAGGGGTGAAAATTTAGAGTTAAATTTTTTTTAATATTTTTCCATGTTTTCTTATTACATTGACAAACACATATATTTTTTTTCTACGAAAAATAAAAAATCATGCAGTGTAGGGTTAATGCTTTACTTGTATTAAGAGCGATAATTACTTTATTACACTTTATTATTTTTAAAATACTCAGTCCGGACAGCCAATTACCAGTTTACAGAGAATCGCCCTTAAAACAAAGAGAACTTGGTGGTCCGTTTTATGTCCCAGCCAGTAACGCAGCAAAACAAAAACAAGCGCTCATTTTCTCAATTGAACGAATGTTTTATTCTGATAAGTGCGTCACCATGCATTTTTCAGGTGTGTTCCAAGTCGGTATGGAGAAGGAAGCATGGGCGTCCATGGGGGGGGGGGGGGGGGAGGGCAAGTGGGGACTCAAGGGCCAGAAATTAGTACTCCTGGCTTTCAGTACTGTCTTTTCGGCAAAAATATAAAGCTATTTCATCTTCACCCATTAATAAATTACTTATTAAAAATGTCAACTTTTAAATGACTCTATTCTCTGGGCCATTGTTAAAATATCCAAGCCCCATCCTCTTAAAATTTCACATATGGGCGCCCATGGAAAGAAGCCATCAAACATGTTTTGTTTTGCGAAATGTTTTGCCATATTCGTAAGAAACGCAGACGCTGCTGAAATGTGGGAAGTTCTCTCTCTGCTTCGTATTCACGTGTTTTGGACAAGTTGTGTCACCAAAATGTCGGATGAGCAACTCCCCCAATAGTAGCAACCTGAGTTGCAACAAGTAGCAAGAGCGCGTGCTATGACAAAGCGCATCCTCTCTGCGAGAGTGTAAATTGGAACAAAACATTTTCCCAGCATCACGGCAACGGTCAGTAGAGTGAGCAACTGTGCGCGGAAGCAGATGACCCACCAAGCGAGCCCGGTATTATTGCCCCCTTTCAGATTCACCTCGTCCAAAACAGTAAGTCCACTTTAATGCATCTTTCAGCTAAGAAGTGTCATTTAGAGACGTTCCAACGGTAAAACTTACATTTGAAGGCTAATAATATTCTGAGCCTCAAATTGGCCCCATGTATATAGTTATTTTGTTGTACACTGCAATGCAAAAGTTTTGACAAAATGCAAATGTATGAATAAAAAGAAAACTACTCGGCAAAATGCTTTCAAATTTTTACTGCAGGTAGACAATATAATCCCAAATACGTGTCTGTAGTTTTGAAAAATAAAACCGAAAGGATAATCGGAAATTGCAAAATACATTTTTTTTTTCATTGCTGCAAAAGTTTAGTCAAAAGTCAGATTTTATGCAACTATCCCTTGAAATGTGATTGGTGGAGGTAAGGCGTGACTTTTTTCTTCAACTACAAAGAGCAGAGAGCGCTCAATGAATAATAAAAATCTTAAAATCTCTGCAGTTCTCGTGTAAAGAAGATGAAAAAGTTTGAAAACCGAAATTTGAAAGTGAACGCACTTTGTTAATTTTTAGTCTTTTAAATCGGTTCTAGTATGGTAGTACATTGTTTTTTACTTCGTGGAGAGCAAATTTAGACATACGTATTGATTAAAAATGCCAAGAAAAAGAAATATAGTTTTCTTGGCATTTTTTGATCAATATGTATGTCTAAATTTGCTCTCCACGAAGTAAAAAACAATGTACTACCATACTAGGACCGATTTAAAGGACTAAAAATTAACAAAGTGCGTTCACTTTCAAATTTCGGTTTTCAAACTTTTTCATCTTTACACGAGAACTACCGAGATTTTAAGATTTTGATTATTCATTGAGCGCTCTTTGCGCTTTATAGTTGAAGAAAAAAGTCACGCCTTACCTCCACTAATCACATTTCAAGGGATATTTTCATAAAATCTGACTTTTGTCTAAACTTTTGCAGCAATGAAAAAAAAAATGTCTTTTGCAATTTCCGATTTCCCTTTCGGTTATATTTTTCAAAACTCCAGACACGTATTCGGGACCATATTGTCTACCCGAAGTAGAAATTTGAAAGCATTTCGCAGAGTAGTTTTCTTTTTAATCTCATATTTGCATTTTGTCTAAACTTTTGCATCGCAGTGTACCTTTTTTTTTTCTTGTGCAACATGAAAACTGTTATTTTGTCAATTATAACCAAGGGATATGATGCAAATCACAAAATTTCACTGCTAAACTAAAATGTAACATTGATTACAGCGACTTCATATATCTATTCTATCCATTCAGAAGTATATGTTGGCTTTCTGACACAAAATAAGATAATCTGCTTAAAATTAGATAAAAATTTACGAAAGATTAAAAAAAAGTTTTTAAAGACAATTTATTGCTTTATATTGCTTTGATCGGAAAATACCGAGTTGAAAGCAGAAACAATAGGCCCTACTCTTATTTTAGTTAACTATATCTACTGAGAAAAAAAGGGCGAATCCCTATGAAGTATTGTGTAACAACCAAAAAATAAAGAAATAATAAAAAACTGGATTTAACTCATTCCGAGAGCTAAAACAAGAAGTTCTGTCAAGAACTAAACGAGCCTACTTTTCCCTACATCGACATCGGCATTGTAGCATCTGATCAATATTCTCTTGATTATCTGAAACTAAAAATTATGTCAAACATATCTTTAAAGTACTTAAAGCTGATTTCTGAAAGCAAAATATACCCCTCACATCAGATAAAATAGACACGTAAAAAGTAAATAAACGAGTCAATAAAGTTTTGTCGCACCTTTTAAAGAATGTAACTGTTATAGTTCTTCCGTAGAAAAATTCCACAATCGTTTTCAAAAGAAAAAAAATATAAATAAATAAAATAAAAGTGCAAAGAACTTCAAAACACATTTTATCAAAGAAAGAAAAAAAACTTATTCGTTAATAAAATGTCTTGAATTTCATTTTTAATCCGTTGCCAGTTGTTAACTATAAATAAGGAATAAAATGCTCTCGTGAATGAAAAATTTTTGTTAACAAAAAAAAAATAGTCTGATAAAAAAAAAATAATAATAATAAATTAAACAAACAAATAAATAAATAAACAAAAAATCGTCTGCCCAGTCAGTCATTTTTTCTGAGCCTGCATTTCCGCCATGTTTGCGGAGTCGGAGTCGGAATCAGAGTCCTCACAGAAGATTATTCAGAAAAGTACTTTACAATACATTATTTATCAAAACCATTTTCTTACAAAGTTAGTTTGAAGGAAATCCGCCTTGAAGTTCAGAATCAACATTCAATTTAAATTTCTCCGTAGGCGCTCATGTTAAAATTTTTTCTGAGCGGTTCATCATTGAACGAAAAATGGTTCAAATTGAAAAGTGAAATATAGGAATGAGCCTCTCCGAGATCTTTCGAACAAAAAAAAGTTTATTCAATTCGGACGGTTCACTTAAAAGTTATTATGTGGGGAAAGGTTGTTTGAACGGTTCAATGTTGAACAAAAAAAATGTTCAAATTGAAAATTTAAATACGGTAATGAAGCATCCTTGCCGAGACCTTTTGAACAAAAAAAAGTTTGTTTAAATCAGACTGTTCATTCAAAAGTTATTAGGTGTGAGAGCTTGTTTGAACGGTTCAATGTTGAACGAAAAATTGTTCAAATCGGAAATTTAAAAACGGGGATGAAGTATCCTTGCCGAGATTTTTCGAACAAAAAAAAGTTTGTTCAAATCGGACAGTTAACTAAAAAGTTAATATCGCGGGCCAGGTTGTTTGAACGGTTTAAAGCTGCACCAAAAATTGTTCAAATCGAAAAATCAAATATGGGAATGAGCTGTACTCGCCGAGATTTTTCCAACAAAAAAAAGTTTGTCCAAATCGGAATGTTCATTCAAAAGTTATTAGGGGGGGACAGACGGACCGACAGACCGACAGACACACAAATTCCCCATCTCAATACCCTACTTTCAAAATTTTAATTTTTCGATATTTATTTCATTTTTTTGTTTCTTTTTGACTTTTTTTTACTTGGCGATATTTTTTTGGACTTGGCGATATTTTTTGGACTTGGCGACATTTTTTAGATGCATTAAGCCAATTTTAATGCTTTTTTCGTCTCTTTTATTTTTAACGGGAAAGTAGGCTAAAAAGTAGGTTAATATTAATGCAGTCATTCGGGTATCTTTAATTCACAGTTCCTCAACTTATAAATGCCTTTCTCATATTTTAATAGTCAAACTGCGTCGCTACTGGAATAAAAGGGGCGAAAACCCCTACTAAAATATAAGAGTTGTGCCAAGTTAATCCACTCAATTTTAGCATAGTGCCGACGATATTAAACTATCCTATGTTTCTGTGTCGAAATATTCCTTATTCTATATTTCCTCATTTTGAAGCTGGTTGTGCTGGCTAATGACGAAAAATAGACCCACAGTCAATTTTTTGTATTTTTTTTTAATTACACATTGCTTTAACGAGTAGCATCGGGCTCCCGGGAAAAAGCGCGAGGGAAGGAGCGTGCGAGAGTCACGGAGGTCTTGGTAGCATCCAAAAATTAAGATGCATTGATGCGATTAAATTGATGGTTGTGCTTATAATGGGAAGGCATGAGTTCAAATCCGAGTCAAAAAATATTGTTCTTAATGGTTTTTTTTTCCTTCAGTAGAGCTCTAATCCAACTTTTCATTAGTGTGTAATACAAACTCATTGCGGGATTCTGAGCTACCGTTCGGTTGCTGTTAAAATCAAGAAACAAAACATAGATTTTAACAAGGGAAATCGCAGCTTAACTTTATTTAAATACTTTCACACGGTGGAAGCGTAAATTCCAATTTATTTTGTTGCTTTACTACGCATTGCGTTAGTCTATAGGCGGTAGATATCGAATAGGACATCCATTTGAAGCATCGTCTATATCATTTCTCAAAGGTGTTTTTGTGGGACAACGGCAAAACTTTTTCAATAATTCATAATTTAGGTTGTTTTGCAGAAAAAACAAGAAGTTCTGTCAAGAACTAAACGAGCCTACTTTCCCGTACATCGACATCGGCATTCTCGCATCTGATCATTATTCTCTTGATTATCTGAAACTGAAAATTATGTCAAACATACCTTTTTAGCACATAGAGCTGATTTCGAAAAGCAAACTATACCCCTCTCATCAGATGAAATAGACACGTAAAAAGTAATTAACGAATAAATAAAGCTTTGTCACACCTTTTAAAGAGTGCAACTGTTACAGTTTCTCCGTAGAAAAAATCCTCCATTGTTTTCAAAAAAAAAAAAAAATAATAATAATAATAATAATAAAATAAATAAATAAATAAATAAATAAAAGTACAAAGAGCATCAAAACGTATTTTATCAAAGAAAGAAAAAAAAAAAAAAGAAAAAAAAAACTCGTCCGTTAATAAAATGTCTCGAATTTCACTTTTAATCGGTTGCCAGTTGTTAAATATAAATAAAGAATAAAATGTTCTCG
Source organism: Uloborus plumipes (assembly GCA_038373865.1). Classification (NCBI taxonomy): domain Eukaryota; kingdom Metazoa; phylum Arthropoda; class Arachnida; order Araneae; family Uloboridae; genus Uloborus; species Uloborus plumipes. The sequence goes on from JAXGGA010010752.1 coordinate 24,713, forward strand.
TGAATGAAAAATTTTTGTTACAAAAAAAATCGTCTGCCAAAAAAAAATAATAATAAATAAAATAAAACAAATGAATAAATAAACAAAAAATCGTCTGCACAGTCAGTCATTTTTTTTTCTGAGCCTGCATTTTCGCCACGTTTGCGGAGTCGGAGTCGGAATCAAAGTCCTCACAGAAGATTACTCAGAAAAGTACTTTACAAACACTATTTATCAAAACCATTTTCTTACAAAGCTATTTTGAAGGAAATCCGACTTTAAGTTCAGAATCAACATTCAACTTAAATTCCCCGTAGACGCTAATGTTAATTTTTTTTTGAACGGTTCAATATTGAACGAAAAATGGTTCAAATCAAAAAGCAAAATATGGAAATGTATGGGAGAGCCTCTTCGAGATCTTTCAAACAAAAAAAAGTTTATTCCATTCAGACGGTTCACTCAAAAGTTATTAGGTGGGGAAAGGTTGCTTGAACGGTTCAATGTTGAACGAAAAAATGCTCAAATGGAAAATTTAAATAGGGTAATGAAGTATCCTTGCTGAGATCCTTCGAACAAAAAAAAGTTTGTTCAAATCGGATTGTTCACTCAAAGGTTAGCATCGCGTGACAGGTTGTTTGAACGGTTCAAAGTTGAACCAAAAACTGTTCAAATCGAAAAATCAAATATGGGAATGAGCTGTACTCGCCGAGATCTTTCGAACAAAAAAAAGTTTATTCCATTCGGACTGTTCACTCAAAAGTTATTAGGTGGGGAAAGGTTACTTGAATGGTTCAATGTTGAACCAAAAATGTTCAAATTGAAAATTTAAATACGGTAATAAAGTATCCTTCCCGAGATGCTTCGAGCAAAAAAAATTGTTTAAATCGGACTGTTCATTCAAAAGTTATTAGGGGTGACAGCTTGTTTGAACGGTTCAATGTTGAACGAAAAATTGTTCAAATCGAAAATGTAGATACGGGAATGAAGTATCCTTGAAAAGATCTTTCGAACAAAAAAAAGTTTGTTCAAATCGGACTGTTCACTCAAAAGTTAGCATCGCGGGACCGGTTTTTTGAACGGTTCAAAGTTGAACCAAAAATTGTTCAAATTGAAAAATCAAATATGGGAATGAGCTGTACTCGCCGAGATCTTTCCAACAAAAAAAAGTTTGTCCAAATCGGAATGTTCATTCAAAAGTTATTAGGGGTGGGGGGGGGGCGGGACAGACAGACCGACCGACCGACACACAAATTCCCCATCTCAATACCCTACTTTCAAATTTTTAATTTTTCGATATTCAATTTACCTTTTTATTTTTTTTACTTGGCGATATTTTTTCGATGCATTAAGCTACTTTGAATACTTTTTTCGTCTTTCTTTTGTTTTTAACGGGAAAGTAGGCTAAAAAACGATTTATTCTTTCCTTTTTTATGAATTAAGCATTGCTTCATGGTATAGCGTTCCGTACGGGATACACGGTAGTCCAGTTAATTAGCTCAGTTATGCTACTAGTCTGAAGACTATGAGTTTGAAAACTCTTCGTCAGAATTAGGATCCAAGTTTCCACAAATATGCAATTTAAGCTCATTGCTGGGTTGGGAACTACAGTTCTGTTACTGTTAAAGTGTGAAAAGCTTTTTTACATAAATAAAACACAGTTGAATTTTATTTTAAATATTTTAATAAAATAGAGGCATCGATTTAAATAAATTTATTATTTTACTACGCATTGCATAATCTATAGAAACGTAGGATAGAGGCGTATTAACTGTATTGGACAAACGGCGAACAAAAACCTGAAACCAGTAGTTGGAAAACTACATTATTTTTGCAGCGAGTTACAACTGCAACTACTTCGGTATAAATGTAGTTAACTACAGCTGCAATTACTTTTTTTTCAATGTTGTTGTGTTTGTTTCCAATACCACTCGGGTATTCGAGTCCGAATAGATGAAATCTACTCGATTTAAGGCAGGATAGGTACACGGCTTCCGGTTTTATGAGCACCATTGAGATGGAAGACCGTTTTAGTTCAGCACACATGCCATTAGGACCCGTTTCTAGGGTAAGCATCCATTCATAACACACTTTCCCCACAGAAAGGGCAATGACAGGAGAGAGAGAAAGTACGTCCATGCCAAGCCAGGATTCGAACCCGGAGCCACCGCATCAGTCAGACGTCTCTGACAACTAGACAAGGTGGCCGAATTCTTTTTAATGTGGCATCTACAAACTACTTTTGAAATGTAGTCGCTACTTCGCCACTTAAAAAAAAAGCATACATCGTTTGAGAATTGAACGAAACAATTCGAAAAGAGGTTTACATCAATAAATCAACTCATTTGACCATGGGGTATTACTAAGAATTGTCTATTATTTCTACCTTTGTTTTGGGCAAATTTGTCCTTTTAAGTCATTTTTTACAACTTTTACGAATATTCGCTGCAAAAAAATCTGTAAAAGTTAAAAAGTTAAAAGAAGAATTCAACCCTTATATTTTAATTAAAATCTCGCCAGAAAATATTTATTTCAGGAAGCAATAGAAATTTATCAAATACTCATTATTTTCTTCATTATTTAAAGACTTAATTTCATGTAAGAATTAATCTACATCGACAGTTATAGATTTAAATATGATCCTCTTAATTTCAACCATTACCATATACACGTCTTTTAATGATTTGGATCATGAACTTATATTGTGTGGTACTGCAAAACATTTAGAGAAAAAAGACGAAATGGCAAGGCAACTGCCACTTTTATTTTCAAGTCCCTAAAAGTCCATTTTAAGCTAAAAGCCCACCCCCTTTCCTACGCCAATAAAAAATGAAATAGAAAGGTTTTTCAATTCTGCCAACTAATGTCGAAAAAATGTAATAATTTTCTTTTGTTATGCACATATATATACAGTCGAACCTGTTTATATTGAACCTGCTTATCTCGAAAACCTCTCTATGTCGAAATTTTTCAATTTCCCTACTTTGACAGCATAAATTTAATTTTTTTCTCATGTTTATCCGAAAACCTCTATATCCCGAATTTTGACGACTCTCATTTCTGAATTTCATCTCCAGATACCTTAATCAATGGTATAACTTGGAGACAAAAATCATCTTCTGCACAATCATTCAAAGAAATGCTTAAAGGTATGCATTTAGCACTTTTTTGTTCGTGCTTAAGGTATGCATTAACTTGATACTGATATAGTCATCACAATTAGTAAAACGTGGACTCACAACATATCGTACAGTAAAATATTCAACAATATCAATGTAAAACAATGTATTAAGTATATAACTTTGCTCCAATTGCTTGTTTTTGTAAATTTTATCACAACCTCTGTATCTCGAATTTTTCTTTTGTCCCGTGAAATTCGAGATAGACAGGTTTGACATATATATATATATATATATATATATATATATATATATATATATATATAGGGGCCGCAAATAAGGGGGGCAAGAGGAGGCGGTTGCACCCCCAAATGTTTTTCTCAGAATGATAAAAAAAACCCAGATAAATTCAATTTATGTACATCACAAATCAGAGATCACATGCAAAAGAAAATTAAAAATGTTTGTCAATTTTCAATAAAAGGTGATGTAACCCGAGAATTTTTCTGTTAGAGATTATTTCAAAGAGAAAGGAATTGGAAAAATGTTTTTTCTAAATTCTGACATAAGAACAGTATGTTCTTACTTCAAACATTGTAGATTAAAACTTGACAGAAAGTTAAAAACTAATATCTAGTACAGATATTTTGTGTGATAGCTTATTACAAATTAATTTAAAACTCTTGTCATAAAAAGTAAATTATTTTAAATTATTTTAATAAATCTAATTTTTCAGTATTGAACCCATTTTAAGACCTTCTTTTAGCCAATATGTATTTTAATTTATACCGAGGTATTTCATGTTTAAGATTCTTGCCCTCTCAATTCAATCAAATGTTGAAATGCCGCCCCTATATATATATATATATATATATATATATATATATATATATATATATATATATATATATATATATATATATAAAAATATATATATATATATATATATATATATATATATATATATATATAAAAATATATATATATATATATATATATATATATATATATATATACATATATATATATATATATAAGAATAAAAGCAAACAATTTTAAATTATAATCTTTTTTAGATAGAAAAATCCCGGGTCTCATCAGGGGGAACTCCCCTAGGGTAGGAATATCCATGAGATGTTTCTAGAATGTTGCTGTCTAAAAGCCTAAAACATTGCAACATTAGACCCCCAACATCCCACAAGCCGACAAAAGGGGTGCTGAAAGTCCAAAATATTGTATAATCAAAGACATAAAACGATATAAAGGTGAAATTCCAAAATATTACAAAGTAAAAGTCAAAACATGAACAAAATAAACTAACTAGGAACTCTAAACGCTTACTAGGACGAAATAAAATAACCATGAAGAGCTCGAAAAAATCGAGTCCTCTGTAATGCTTCATTGATTGGACTGCTGATGAAATTCGTTGAGTACCGGTTTTCCGTTAATAAAGTGCTAGTTAAAAGCCTAATTGCAATATCAAGATTTCTTTTTTTATTGCAATTTTTTTATATATTATAACTTGTGAGATAATAATATTTATAAATACTTTTTTGCTAATACAGCTGTGGAAATTAATTAGGGAGTATACTTTGAAATTAAAATATCATCGTTTATCATAAAGTGCGAGACTCTGATTCCATTTTTGCTCAGTTTTATATTTATATCCAGGAAGGTGGCTGAATCGTTATTGTTGGTCTGCTTTAGCATAAGCTAATTAGGGTATATTTCTTTAGACACATTACGAAATTTGTTGCTGTTGAAAATAATAATATCGTGTATATACCTAAAAGCTTCTATTTTGCTATTTATTAAAAAATTGGATTCATAAAAATGCAGAAAAACGCTTGCAAATGCATTGGAAAAAGAAGTGCCCATCGCAATTCTATTTGTTTGTTTGTAGAAAGTGGAGCCATTATACAGATAATTTTCAAAAATGCAGAATTTTGCCAGATTAAACTGGTACTTTTTTTTCTAGATTATAATAGAATCTTTGTACTTATCGTACGGTTTTTCAGAAATATCAATTATAAGGTGGTGGGGAATGTTAGTGAAGAGATTTTCAAAGTCAAAAGTATTAACGATATGAATTTTGTCTTTTCCGCTGCTTAAAAAATCCAGAACATTTCGGTTATTTAAAATAATGACACTTTTTTCTTCTGCTATTCCTCCCAAGATATTTGTAAGTATTTCAAAGAAGATGTACCCAGCCCTAACGCTGAAGGAAAATGTTCCACTTGTAACAAACTTGAATTTTACCGGATTTTCATAAAATTTAACTGTAATAAAAAGGAAAGGATACTTGAAATTTAGATGTCTTGTGTTTAAGATTTGTCGAAAGCAAGTAATTTTTTCTTCAAGCTGGACTCTGCCTCACTGATAATGGTATTTGTGCTGGCATTGGAATATTCTTACTAAGAAACTGTTTGTACAAAACTTTGCACATAAATGCTAAATTGTTACTTGTTTCGTCTACTGTGGTTATAATATAAAAGCATTTTTTAAGTTTTTAATACTAATATGAAGATTCTTGTCATTAGTATTGCTTTGCTTTTTAACTAAATCTAAATTCATTTAAGTTTCTTTCTCCATTCTATAAAGCCTTCAATGGGCTAACTATACTTATAAGCCAATTTTAGGATAAAATATGTAATTATTTACGAAAAATTCGTTTTTTTATTTACGTGACTCTCTAGGCGAACTTTGAACCTATTTCCATTAAGCTTTTTAAAGATGCATCTTGTATAATTTCTAAATCTCCTGTAATAATATGCTTATAGTCTTTGTTGATATATTTATTATAAACAGTTTCTTTGCAGACAGTCATCTTCTTGTATTTTATAAATATTTTTGATGAAATAACTGTACTTACAAATAAGCTTTGTATATAAAAGAAATTTATCTTTTATATTTAAATACGTTACATATATTACATTGATATTTCAATAAAGGGAACTTTCTTTACCCAGGTTGCACAAAAAACGTTTAAACGTTTTATAAACGTTTTTAATCGGTTGTTACAACGTTAATAAAAATTTTACAACCTTTAAAAAACGAAGTGTGCTACTTGGGTAGAGTTATCAAATATTTTAGAGAGATTGACGTAGATTGATTGTTTTCAATTTGAATTACAGCTATACATGTATATATCTATCTCTGAAAAATCAAAAACAAACAAATATGAAAAACATATTAAGCGCTTACATAAATCACGTTTGCTCTAAACAGTTTTGTTTCAATAAAGCTGGATTTTGTTCCTTTGTTCACGATTTGATTCATTTAAGTGCTTGATTCAATTATAAACAGAGTGCCTTGTATACATTTCTAAATATTAAGAAATAAGCTATGTCTGAAGTATGGAACACTTACTTCAATGTGCAATTTTAAATCATATGCGGACGACTTTCATACAAAAAGCTCTTTGCTTAACGAGCAAAGTTTGCATGGAACGGAAAAATGCAAGATGGACCAGTCAGTTCAGTGTTATTGTCTTCTGTAACATGTCCTTCCACGTTTGGTAAATATAGGAACAATAAAATGTAATGTGTTCATCCACAGGACATTCTCAGCTTCCAGAAAACAAACTTGCTACTGAATTGGCAGTAAAAGCTTTTTCATTTATTTTTCTTTCGAACTCTCGCGCTATTTAATACGAATATTGACGGAATATGATAATTGCGATGTCAAATAAACCAATGTCAAACTAAACAGCAAATCAGTTGAAAAAATCAAACAGATAGAACGTAGGGCGTCAAAATGATGTCTCTAAAGTCAACTCATATTTTTATGATTCCTGGTGTACTCCTGTAACATTTGCACGAGCCAGATTTGATTGAACTGAGTTTCTTTTATTCATTTATTTATTCATTTTTAAAAAAATTTCCAGAAACTGCTACAAACAAGTGATTTCTTGTATTGCGCTACTCACTACTCTTTTTTTTTTTTTTAAGTTCTGCTCTATACCTCAAACCACTGAAAATGTAGCTTTTCGCTACTGGTAGCACGCTACTTCTATTGCCTGAAACTCGATGTTTCGATTCCCCGTTTGCCAAAAATATGGCATTGTAGATTGAAGTATTTTCCTTTAGCTGAGAGAGAATTGTGATCCTGATTTCCCTGAATTAATAAATCAAAGCTTGTTACGGGGTTCTGAACCGCAATTGTTGCATTAAAATCAGAAAAGAGAACTTTTATTTCAACATGAAAAATCTCAGTAGCATCATATATTACTTTTCGAGAATTTTTTTCTGGAGGGGGGGGGGGAGAGGAGGTTCTCTTAACTGCCTTGACACTTTATCAGACTTCATAAGAAAAGCATCATTTTAAAGATTATTTCCCCAAGTTTCGTCAAAATATAAAGACATAATTCACTATTGATTTTTTTCGAAAAAATATTGGGTACAATCGGTAAAGACGCCGTAGAGTTTTCCACCTCAGTTTGGGCAAAATAGCGAATTTTTTTTTCATTGTTAAAAACACAATTTATCATTAAAATATGGACTTTTGTGATTGTCCAAAAATAAGTTTCGCTTTGAAAAACAATTTTTTACCTCCCAAAATTAACGATTACAGAACCTTTCCATTTGCAAAATTTCCCATGCAAAAAGCAACTAAATCCAATCCAATTTATGAAAATGAAATACATAGTATGTCTGTTAAAGACTTTTTCCCCAATTTTCGGTAAAATATAAAGAAAAAATTCACAATTGACTTTTTTGAAAAAATATATGTAAAAAAAGGGATAAAAAAATTTCCACTGTCGTGTGCGAGTTAGGGTGGAGCGAAAAAAGCAAAGTTTTTATTTTAGAATCGTAATAGTGCGGAAAAGTTGCGATTTGTGAAGACTTACAAAACAAAAAAAAAATTTGAAATCGGATAATATCTTCCGATCCCGCATCGAGCCTGAAATTTTGAAAAAATGAAAATTTTCATGTGTTTTTAGCTATTTTTAAAATTTTTTTTTTGTTTCAATGTTTTATTTTAATTCTCTTGGACGGAAAATTTATAATTGGTGAAGCCTTCTGAAATTTTGAAAAATATATTGAGATCGAATAATACCTTCTGATCCAGGAACAAGCCAGAAAAACCAAAAAAAATGAAAATTTTCAGCTTTTTTTTGGGGGGGGGAGGGGGATTGAAATTGTTTTAAAAAAAATGTTCTCTTTTTTTTTTCTTTTTACCCAGTATCATAGCGTAAAGAATTTTAAAAAGCACTATATTACTCTTAAACATTAATTTTTTTTCTTGATTTTTAGGTCTCTTCTAAACATACAAAACTACCAGTCTTTACAACAGGGAAACACTTTCAAATAATAGAAAATTATAAAATATTTTCCAAAATTTCTACAATCCAGTACAAAACCCACTAATAAGATACCCATTCGCAAAAAAAAAAAAACGCTAATTTTAATCACTAAACGATAAACAATTTTAGTGCCTGACTAATTACATACAATTTCTTAACCGCCTTTTGAAGCCTGTGCCTTCTATAAACTGTTAACTAACCTAACTGACGACCCACAGAATCCTTTAATATTAATTTAATTAAAAACTAATTTTTGTTCAGTCTTTGAAATTAAACCTAGTTAGGTTAGGTAGTGTATAGAACGAGACTGCAAAAGGCAATTAAAAATTAAGAAGCTAACATTTATAATGAGGTAGATATTAAAATAGTTTATCGTTTAGAGATAAAAAATATTGTTCATTTTATGAGTGAGTATTTTTTTCAGTGGATCTTTGAACTGAAAAAGTTAAAAAAAATTAATTAATAGGCATGGGTACAAAATTTTATGTAAATGTTATCGATTATTTTTTGCTTTTTAGTTGCTTTAGGTTTGTTTAAGGTTATGTTGGTTCCTACAGTAACACAGTCCCAAGCAAAGTGGGGCAAAGTGTAGCAAAAATTAAGGATTGGAAAGCATTTGACACGAAGAGGGCACTGCGGGGAAGGCAAAGGCATAGTTATGCCCCACACACCCTCATTTACTTTATGCACAACATGTTAAAACACGTTATCATGAAAGCTGAACATTTGAAACACGATTGCAGAGAATTTTGTGCTTAACCTCTTCCCGGCTTTTCCCGAGCTGGACTCGGGCAAGCAAAATGTTCCATTCTGGCTCATCTCGAGTGTAGCTCGGGCACTGTGAAAATTAACACTGCACAACCATTCTTTCCCGAATTATTCCACATGTCCCTTTTATGGTTTCAAATGCTTTTATTTACTATTGTTGCTACTAGATAACATAACTGTACAGTGTTTTGAGCTGTAGATTTAAGATAAGAGTAGGCGCCAACTCCAAAGTATAATGATTTCTGCCACACAAAAAGCCAACTTTACAGGTAAATACTCTTTATTACTCATTTATTTAAATAGATATTTTTACATTTACTTTTAGGAAATGTTGCATGCGAATGATGCTATTATGTTTAAAAAGATATGTATGTGTGAAAATAAGCATAAAAAAATTGACATTTTTTGATCCGTAATCCCGAAACAAAATGAGCCTGGAAGGGGTTAAAAGGTTACTATAGAACATCTCGGTGATGATTTTAGAACACATTTGATATGAAAGTCATAAATATACACTGTTAAAAAAATTTCCTGAAAATAACGAAAAAATATACGGCAGCTGAGTTGCCGGAGTGTTTCTGTTTCGTTAATTATATTTCCGTGATTTTACGGAAAAATTACGAACGGAGCGTTCGTCATTTTTCCGTTAGGCATTTTTTCGTTTCGTAATTCTCCGTACTTCATTTTTTCGGTTCTTATTATCCCCGCTTATACGTTATAGGCTTATACCTATACGCTTTGACTTATATGTATACATGCAAGATGGAAAATTATTTAAATTTTGCAAATTAACAAGCGCTTTTATAGCAGCTTAATATCAATAGCAAATTATCTATGGAAGTTCAATAAATTAGTCCTTTAAGTGTCGCAAAATGCGTAGATTGTGTAGAACAACAAATGCACAAATTGAAATTTTAAGAAACATTTGAAAATTTGCGAAACAATATAAACATATAAAAAGAACAAACATGGGTAATGTGCTGCCTTATCTTTTTCGTTTATTCTTTTTATATGTTTATATTGTTTCGTAAATTTTCAAATGTTTCTCTAAAGTTTCTTAAAATTTCAATTTGTTCATTTGTTGTTTTTTCCAATCTACACATTTGCGCCACTTAAAGGACTAGTTTATTAAACTTTCATATATAATTTGCTATTAATATTAAGCTGCTATAAAAACGCTTGTTTATTTTGCAAAATTTCAATAATTTTCCATCTTGCATATATAAGTATAAGCGTATAGGTATAAGCGTATAGGCCTATAACGTAAAAATGTGGGTGATTAAAATATGGGAAAATGAGAAACAGAAAAATAGAGCAATTAAAAAAGGAGCGTAAACTAGCTCACCGGAAAATTATATATATATAAGACAAAATGATGAGCAAAAATGTAAACTTAAAACTCTTACGAATTTTGTTTTTTAGAAAAAGTTTGAAAATATCCGCTTATATACTTCAAACTTTTAAACATCTTGCCTTTAAAAAAAATACTAAAGCAATACAAGAATTGGCTTTTTTTTTTCATTAAAAATTTTAGTTCAGTAAAATAACATGATTTTTTTGAAAAGATTACATCAATCTCGCATAAAATACTCAAATATTTTGAAGATGGGATGATCAATGCATAGTATTTCTGAGAGCATAACTTCAAAAAATTAAAAAGTATTAACAAGGTGCATTCTTTTAAAAATATTTTCTCTTATGTTTGAATAAAAATTAAGTTCTTCCGAAAGTTCTTTTTTTCCTTTCTGAATTTGAAACATTTGTGGTTCCTTAAAAAAAAAAAAATCATGTATTGTTACTGATTTCCTCTATTTTCATATATATTTACGTTATGGTGTTCATAGTGATCAACACTTTCAGAAATGCACTCTCAAAATTAACGAATTTTCTTTGTTTTTGATGAAATCACTTCCAAGAATATACCCCGAGCGAACATTTCGTCATTTTTTGGGGATGAATTTCGTCAAATGTAACGAAATATTTCTTTATCCTAGTATCGTCAAATTGACAATCATTTTCGTAGTTTTGACAACATTAATTTCGTCACATTAACGAAGTAAAGTCATAAAGAAAAAAGCTAAGTTTTGAAACTAAGCTTTTAAATCTTGATATAAAATTACAAAAATCATTTCACTAAATTTTACTAACCCTCAGCACCAGTAAGTTTATACATGCAACTCCTAAAATGCACAATTGGTTTACATCATGAAATAACTAACTGTTAAGTCTGGACTCAGATTAAAATAAAAATAGCAGTAACAAAAATAAAAATTCTTACCTCCAATTTAAAAGAAAAGTTGCTCAAAAAAGGCAACAATAAAGCGAGTAGATTTTAAAATATACTAACACGCCCTTTTGTTGCCCATTTTGATTCTATCCATTGCGATAAACGAAGTCTTCTTTAAAATGTTGAGCTAGAAAATGCTGGATACCGAATATCACATGAAAAGATCCAAATTATTTTTCCAGTCAATTTGATTAACTACGCAGAATCCTGGAATAATTCTTCTTCGAATGCTATAACAGTAGTCAACGCTCTTCGACGAAGCATTTTCAAATTGAACCAAAATGGCACACATAATAACGTCCTGAGGAACACGATTAAATAATATTCGAATGTGATGTTTTTTGTAAAGTAGCTATCCAAACGACGAGACACCAGATGTCCTCTTTTCCATGCTAATGCGAATAACACAAGTCGGTTTCATAGAAGCTTAAACATGCATATTAATTCTCGATGACTTTGCGTTACTTTTGCTGCGCACTTTGATTCAGTTATGAATCATTTATGCTGCCGAACGTTTCTGCGCACGCGCCAAGTCTCTTCAGACTGTCTTTAACTCTCTCGTTCGGTTATATTTCAACCACAAAACCGGGTAAATTCCGTTTTTTGTTTCTCCAACTTGGTAATTCACGGAATAGTTCCGTTTTTTCAAGGAAAAGTTCTGTTTTGAAACGAAAACGGAAATTTACTGTTAAAATCAGTAAAAATCTTCCTGAAAATTCAGGTTTTTTTTAACAGTGTAATGAATGTACTAGTCCAGAAGACAAAATAAATTTTAGATTTTGTTGATTTCTAATTTTTCTTACATAAAATTATTTTTGAATAAAAAACTAAATCGCCATTGAAAAACAACCATGAACTAAAAAGAAAAAATAATACATAATATTTACACACATTTTCTTACCCATACCTATTAATTAACTTTGTTTAACTTTTTCAGAACAAAAATCCACTGAACAAAACACTTACTCATAAGATGAACAATATTTTTTAACTTTAAACGATAAACTATTTTAATACTTACCTCATTATAATGTTAGTTTCTTAATTTTTAATTGCCTTTTGCAGTCTCATTATATACACTACCTAACATAACTAGGTTTAATCTTAAAGACTGAACAAAAATTAGTTTTTAATTAAATTAATGCTAAAGGATTCTGTGGGTAGTCAGTTAGGTTAGGTAACAGTTTTAGAAGGCACAGACTTCAAACGGCGGTTAAGAAATTGTATATAATTAGTTAGGCATTAAAATTGTTTATAGTTTAGTGATTAAAATTAGCGTTTATTTTGCGATTGGGTATCTCATTTAGTGGGTTTTTGTACTGGATTGTAGAAATTTTGGAAAATATTTTATAATTTTCTATTAGTTGAAAGTGTTTCATTGTTGTAAAGAATGGTAGTTTTGCATGTTTAGAAGATACTGTCGGCCCCGCTTAAACAAATACTGTCGGTTCCAAGAAATACTATTCGATTAAACGGGGTATTCGATTGTCCGTTATCCGATTAAGCGTGGACGACAGTACCTAAAAAATCAAGAAAAAAAATTAATGTTTAAGAGTGATATAGTGCTTTTTAAAATTCTTTACGCTATGATACCGGGTAAAAAAGAAGAAAAAAATGAGAACATTTAAAAAAAATTTTTTTTAATCCCTCCCAAAAAAGCTGAAAATTTACAATTTTTTTGGTTTTTCTGGCTTGTTCCTGGATCAGAAGGTATTATTCTATCTCAATATATTTTTTAAAATTTCAGAAGGCTTCACCAATCGTAACTTTTCCGTCCAAGAGCATTAAAATAAAACATTGAAACAAAAATTTTAAAAAATCGCTAAAAACACATGAAAATTTTCATTTTTTCAAAATTTCAAGCTCGTTGCGGGATCGGAAAATATTATCCGATTTCAAATTTTTTTTTTTTTTTTTTTTATAACTCTTCACCAATCGCAACTTTTCCGCACTATTACGATTCGAAAATAAAAACTTTGTTTTTTCGCTCCACTATAGTGCGAATGCTTCGCGACAACAAGAAAGAGAAGAAAAGCTATTTTGAAGAAGTGATACTTTTATTGTATTATTTTGTAGAAAATGAAAAATTATTTTTGTGATTTTAAAATGATAAAATCCGTGTTGTTAGTACTTTTAATATTAATTTGAATCTAATAATATTCGATGCAGTATTTATTTATTTGTTTATTTTTAAGCTCGTTTTCGTTTTAAATGTTTTGTACAATTGATCTAGTAGAGGTATGTGGGGCAAAGTGAAATGGTGAGATATTTTCCCAGTTCGTAGTGCCCTATTGAACAATATTTTAACTAAGTTCCTAAACATATAGTTGATTCCCGCCAAAAAATAAGTAGTTCCAAAGATAAGCGAAAGAAATTATAAAAGCTATTTTCAAAATTTGATACCTTTATTGCAACATTTGTGGTTTTTCAAAAATATTTCTTGTTATTATAAAATGATATAATTTTTGTAATTATCATTTGAACTATTAATTGAGATCTACTGATGTCCAGTACTGTCCTTATTTAGTCTACATTAGGATTTTTTTTTTTATTTTGAATGTTCAATGTAACTTGTCAAGTGCACGCTGGGCAAAGTGGATGGGGTAAAGTGAAATATAGCTCGTTTCGTTTACTTATTCATTCATTGACAAAATTACGTACGTATTTTTTCATTTATCAAATTATTTACATTCCTTTACTTAATTATTGACTTATTTACTTATTCATTAACTCAATTTCTTATTCATTTTCTATTATATTCACGTATTTATTTTTTCTCACATTAATTAATTAACATTCTTTTATCTATTTATTCGTTTATTTTCCTTTAATAATTATTTTTTTCGTTTGTTTATGAATTAATTTGAGGAAAATTACTGTTTATCTTTGAATAGAAATTTTTTCATCATAAAAATACTTAGTTTTTCACTTTGCCTCATGTTTATTTGAGGGGAAAATTTTCCACATGTTTTTGAAGGTACAAAATAACTGTCAAAGATGAAAAATAATATTTCAACGAAAGTTGTATTACAAAAAAAAAAATATTCGTTCTTCATGTACAATTATTTTTAGAACAAATTTTAAATTTATTCCTTTTGAAGCAGATAAGTGAACTTACCTATTTCGCTTTGCCCCACATTCCCCTATTTGCGGGGGAAAGTAGGAGATGCAAAGTGAAGTAATTCATTTATTTTACGTATTCAATCATTTATTAAATGACTTGCGTATTCAAATAGTAATTAATTCATTTATATTTCTTCATTTAATAATTCACTTCTTCATTAATTCTTCACTTTATTTCTTTTTCATTCACTCATTTATTCCTTCATTCTTTTACTTACTCATTCATTTGATCAAAAATATGTTCAATACCCAAGTAGAAAATATTTTAATCGAAACATATTGTACTTTCCATTTTACCCCATGTTTTCTTAAAGTAAACATTTTTCAAACCGTAAATTTTTTTTATTCCGATCCTTTTTTCTTCCAAGTTGTAAAAATAAATAACTTTAGCAAATCACGGAATTTTTCAATTTTTTCATTCAAATTGACACATTATAAGGCAGCGGTAGGCAACCCGGCGATCGCGATCGACAAGTCGATCTCAAGCCCAGTTTGGGTCGATCGCGGCAACACTTCGAACCTTGCTTACTGTCTCAGTAGAATTGATAAATATTAATTTCTGGAACAAACTTGGGTTTGAAGTCAAAATAAAAAGTTATTTGAAAATTTCGCAAAAATTTTTAGACACTGGAACTATATAGTCACTATTTAATCAATTTAAAACTAGCAATGTACCTGTATCTGAAAATGTTTTGATCTGATTCAACATACACTTGTTCTGGCAAGTTTAAGTCTTTTGCATCATGCGCCCCCCCCCCCCCCAAGTCGATCTTGTGTTCACATCAACCATGTAAAGTAGACCTTTAGTCAGTTTAGGTTGCCGACCGCTGTTATAAGGGATAGCTTCAGTTATTACGTTTGGAAAAAAAAATTAAATTTTCAACTGGCGCTGATTGGTAAACTTTAACCGTAAAAAAAGTATTTTATATGCGGTGGCGTACCTTAAATCGTTTTTTGCCGATATCATTTCGTTCTGTCCGTCATAATGAAATGGTGTTTGGTATTATTATGGTTTATGTACTGTGATTTTAATAATACGCCTCCGAACAACAGTGGAATATTTTAGTACTGTTTCTTGGCAAATATATCTTATTGTTGACAAAGGCGACGATCTTTTGAAACTACCATTCTGTTTTAATAACGTAATTCATTAATACTAGTACAAATACATAAAACCGCTTTTTAGCTTCAAATATTTGTGCTTTATCTACAAAATATAAGCCTATTCTATTGAAACATTTAATGATCATGAATTGTTATTATTTATTCATCGTTTTACGTAATAAAAGATTGCAAATAAACAACGAAACACCCAGTGCAATACAATAAATTTTAAAGTAATTTAGCCACGGTCACTTTTTGACCTTGCTCAAATGACTACCATAGAAAACAATTGGTTGAGAATATTACTCTCAAAATCTCGTCAACGGCTTGAAATTCTAATGACGAAAATATCTTTTCAATACTTCGAATTTTCTCTGTGCGTGTTATGCATCTTTTACATAGATTTGCACTTAAATCCTGGAATTTTAATGTATGATTTTTCATTTTTGTGTATGGGCAATTCTCTAGAAAAGTGTTATTTTGCACTAGAAGCCTTGTAATTTTTCAACCTATCAGAAGAGGCGCAGTTTGGCATTTTTTTAAAAAGGTGTGGATTAAACTTATGGAATTAAACATCCGTGGGAAAAGAAAAAAAAACAAATAAATAAATATTTCCAAAAAATTGAGCCTCGAAAACATTAGACATAATGCATTTAGTATGATTTTATCCTCAACCTATCATGTTTATAACTTTCACACTGGATGACAATGACATTTTAACCTATTTCACCTGACAAGACATAAAATATGACTAACTTCGTTAAAATTTTGCGCATTTTGAACAGAAATTCTCTTTTTATAAGCATATAAAGAACAAAAATCACAATAATGCAAAAAGTAACTCATTATGGATACGGATGATAATAAATGACTCAATTTGTTTTCTAATTATTTTAATATTATGTACACTTGATTAGAAAACATTTGAATGTCTACACACAAAATTCTTATTTTTTCTCAAGTTATGACGGTTGCTACTAAAATTGAAAGTTATGTGAGCGGCCAGTTCCAGCTAGTATTTATAAAAGGCTGTACAAACTGTTAGATGAGTTATGACGTAAAATGCTAGTGACAAGCTCCAAATTTTAGTCTTGTCCTCTGTCTGTAATTTACGACAAATTTACTGTGCGTAAAAGTGCAAAGGAGATAAATACATTTATATCATAATATAGCGTGACAGTCTACTACGCTATTTGGAATCGATATTATTTAAATAATTTATGTATTTGGTTTTATTCATCATTTTGTATGCATGTGCAGTTTATGTTTAATTGCTATCTCAGACACAAGACGTGTCGATAAAGAGAGATTATAAATATTACTAATAGCGAAAAAGGAATTACTAAGAAATGCACATTTATCGGTACAATTTAAAAAAAATTAATAGCTGAATTACATCTGTACCTCAGAACCAGACTAACGTAAGTCCATTTTCGTCATTTTCCAGTAGAGGGGAAAAAAACGATGTATTCGACAATCGTTTTTCCCCTCTACCGAAAAATGACGAAAATGGACTTACGTTAGTCTGGTTCTGAGGTACAGATATTTTCTGGAGTATGTATTTTTTTTTTACAAAATTAGCGTGGCAGTTTTGAACATGATTTCTGTTCATCTAATTGTCTTTCAAAAGACTACTGTTAAATGAAAAGTTATAGTTTTTTTACTAACTCTTTAAACATACGGCTAAAATTATTAACAATCAAAGAAACAAAATGGATGAACTCCACTAACAAATGTTAAGCATGAACTGTGGTTTTGTAATTATTGTTTCCATTACTTCTTTAAAATTCCGAACATGATCTATTTTTAGGAGAAAAATTCACGACTTTTTTGCTCACTAATTTTTTCTGATGTTCTGCTATAATAACTCTTCCATCATTGATTCCTGAACAAATTATGAAATTGCTTCATGGTTTTTAAAGCAGTTTTATTAGCATCTGGAAAGTAGTTATAATTTTTCTATCGGTTTGAATGTAAAATAGGATTTTTTCCCATGCTGATCATTAATTTTATTATTTATATATATTGTCTAAATATATTAAAACATATTAAATAATTTTTATCTCAGTGTTTATATATTTAACATTAACTGTTTCCTTTATTAAACTACGTAAATGTGTGAAAAAATATTTTTGTTGTTAATACTAAATTTTTTAATTGCAAAGAAATTGTCTGGGCTTCATCTCTATAAACCGTTTTCTAACGTATCGTTAACTCTTTTGTCACAGTAAAATGATTTCTGTCATCTTTTCAGGTGAAAGAAAAACTGTCGGGACAGTTAGGTGGGAGGCGCAGGTAAAGTTGGCTACCATTCTTATTTATAAGAGAAACGTAATATCACGAATAAAATAAAGTAAAAATAAAACATAGAAAGGAAATAAAAATATATTGCGCTACTATCATTAAAAGGGAGAAGAAGAAAAACTCAAGCCAAGAACTTTTTTTCAGCAGAAGAGTTCAAGGCCGATTAGTAAGCTTTCCCTGGCCAAAATCAGGAAACAGTGAAAAACGAGTGCAAATTTGTTACTCCACCCCTACCGCTCCCCTAAAAACAGCTGATATTTAGTGGATTCCTTTGCAGAGTTATACATTTCATTAGATTCTGCAGAGTCACATTTCATTAGATTTTGTAACATTTTGAAAGAAAGGTAGAATCCTATGCTCAAAAAAAGAGAAGGATTTTCTTTTTCGAAAACAAAACAATAACGCTTGAAAAATCACCCGAATTTAATTTTAGATGATCGAATTTGAAACTTTCTTCTATGTATTAAATAAGTGAGGATAGCATTGCATAGGCTATCACACGTGTAAGCGCAAATTGTATGCTGATGCCACTTCTTTGTGAAGTTGCACTTCATCCGTTTAATTGAAGCTGACCTTCCAAAATTCTAGTGTTTATTGAACCAGAAAGGCTTTCTAGACTGTCGGAGGTAAAATTAAATGATAATGATGCGTATGCAAATGAATACAGAATGCGTGCCACGAACTTTTGCATATTATATATACATGCGAACGTCCAGTCCGTTGTGGCTGATGAAACGGTTGTATACAGTTATCGTAACCTGACCCTAAATCTAATTGATTTTCGCAATTAATGACTCTCCATAGTAAAATCGAGCGTGAACAATGAGCCAACTGCATTCGGAAAAGGCGAATCAGAAAAGAACAATAAAAGCGGCGTTATCCAACCTGTAGGTAATTCCTGATGGTGTCGTTTTCGGACGGATTTCCAGGAATGAATAAAAAACATCAGATTGACCCAACAGTGTAGCGACGGATGAGAGCGACTGACCGCTATTGAAACACTGACCTAGAATCGCGAGTTTTTATTTTGTTCGCAACTTCTCTTTAGTTGCTAAATTGAGAATAAAGCTTCAAAATAGATTTTTATACCTTTAGCTGGGATTGAAGACATTGGAGGATGAAGGGGATCGTTCCATGTTTAAAAAATATATAAATTATAAATTAAATAAAAGTTTTCAAAACTTAATCTTCAAGGATTTTGTTTTCAAATTTTAAAATATATTAGAATTCTCCTCTGTGAAAGCGATTTTGAGGACATTTTAATGAAGTATAGTGTTACATATGTGTAGTTAATTGTTACATATTGGGAAGCTGTTAACCTGCAAGACCACTATATTCACAACCGTTTCCTAAATACATACTTTCAATTGCAAAAGTGGTCAAAATAAAATACAGAGTTGAACATTAAAATTTAGAAGCTGTGAAAATGAGATATCTAACATATAATATTTTATTTTATTATTTAATTTCGTATGGATGATATCTAAAACTGTTATATCGAAGTAATCCTAACGCAACCTTGGACCGTGAAAAATCGAAAATAATTTGAACTTTCATGCTTTAAAAAAAAACATACTTTTTAGATTTTTGACAGAAACATAATGAAAAGTAGCATTTTGTGAATCATTTGTCATAAACTTCAAAACTATAATACAACATTTTTTTGGTGTTAGTGAAAACATTGAAAATGAATGCACGTTCCACTGTGAACTACACTGTTCGCAGAACTGAAATATTGAAATGGTTATAGATACTTAAAACAAGCTCTTAAACAAAGTATATCACTGCTTCAAAATTTATACAACATTTTAAGCAAAAAAAATGAAAACTGTTTTCAATTTATTCAGATTTTAATTTTTTAAAGAACTTTTTGCAAAAGAAATTATGTTTTCATTTAAAAAACAAGTTTCTACTGCTTGCATCGAAGCATAACTTCCAAACAACTGTTCCTTTTGCACTTACAAAAATTTTGTAGCAATAGTTCTATCAAAGATTCTATTACAAATACAATAAAAATACAAATGCGACTACCAGCAACAGGCTCTGGGCCGAACAGCGCTGGTCCTAGTTAAATTATAGACCCCAATGAAGATCAATGGCCCTCTTAAAACTATCTATTCCCTTGCTCTTTACCGCCTCTTCTGGTAAACTATTCCAAGTTCCCACTACTCTGCTAAAATAGTAATTTTTCCGAATTTCCAGGTTAGCCTGAGATTTAAACAGCTTATAACAATGACCCCTTGTCCTGCTTTCCGTGCAAAAATTTAACCCTATAACATCTTTCATTTTGATAAATTTAAACAACTGAATCATGTCCCCTCTGGTTCTCCTTTGCTCAAGACTATACATATTAAGCATTCTAAGTCTGGAATCATAGTCTAAATTAGAAAATCCATTCACTAACCTTGTAGCCCTCCTTTGTACCCTTTCCAATAAATTAATATCTTTCTTAAGATAAGGAGACCAAAACTGAACAGCATACTCCAAATGAGGTCTTACCAAACTTCTATATAAAGGCAGAAGAACCTTCTTTGATTTGTTTGAAATAGATCTATTTATAAACCCAAGCATCCTATTGGCTTTGTTACTAGCTATGCTGCACTGTTGACTAAACTTGAAGTCTTGATTTATTAAGACACCTAGATCCATAACATTATCTGCCTTACTAATGACTGAACCCTGTAAATAATAGCTTGTATGCTTATTTCCATGACCTAAATGCAGCACTTGACATTTCCCAACATTTACTGCCATGGCCCCACTTGTCTGCCCA
>JAXGGA010010753.1:0-15000 GCA_038373865.1 Uloborus plumipes
TGGAAGCACTGATTTGAGCTGAAGTGTCTAGTCTTGTGCGAAGCTATAGAGTCTTTGGTAATACTTCTGAATTTTATTATTATTATTATTATTTTTTTTTTTTTTGAACACTGGAAAAATTTGCACAAATTATAACAACTAATATTTTTTTATTCATAAAATTAACAAGATAACATACATAATAAGACAAATAATAAGTCAACTTAAATTAGATGGGGTCAAAATAAGATACAGCTACTGTTAGAAAATTAATCAAAGAAAGAAACTGTGTAATGTAACGAAGTCATGCCAAATTGCAGTGCAACGGAAATAATTCTATTTTTGCGTCCGTTTATAATAGTCAACTTGCAAAATGCAGATTTTTTCACTATCATATAGTATATACATACATAACGTGAGACATTAAGATCAGGGCCGTATTTAAGGGGTGGGTTTTTAGGGTTCAAACCCCCTCCGAAATTTTTCAAAACTATTATGAAAATGCTTTTTATACAGTCTCCATTGAAAAAATATTATTGCTATTTTGTTTCTCAACAATCTTTTTTAGTTTCTCTCTTTTGTTCCTTTCTCTTCGAATTTTTAATACCACTAAAAAAAAACAACGAAATTCTTCAAATTAGGAAGTCCAAACGCTACATTTAACACATCTTATAAGTCTGGTAAGATAGAAATTTCAAAAGTACTCCGTCAAGTGCGCGTGTATGAGTATACTCATCTATCCAGATTTGTTTTTTTTCCTTTAAAATATTAGTTTTTTTTTCTAACATTTTCATGTTAATACCCTTTGAACATCTATTGTAACAAAATTCAATAAAATATAGAACATGAAATCAAATTTATTAGCTTCGATTGAAATTTCACGAGAAATAGGTTTGGTAAAACCCTGTCCGAAACTAATGTCTGGTTGCGGCCCTGATTAAGATTCGAGTTAGTATGACTGAAAATGTACTTCACCTGGTGAGGATTTTGCGACTGCAGCCAGGAAGACAACGGTTTTTCCATTTGCATCTGGATGCTCGTCACGGCCAAGTTCAGCAGCTTGAAGGAAATGTTCTGGAGGTGAGTGTTCATGGACTGGTGGATGAGGTTCAGGATCCTCAGGACCTGTTCCTTGAGGGACGCGTTCGCGACGTCTCCCTCCAGGACGTTCGTGGATGCAGACCACTGCATCAACTCTGGCAGATCGATGAGGTATTGGCGCACGTGTTCGATGCTGTTCGCGATTATGCAGGCCTGGAAGGTACGGGAAAAGACTAGTTCATATCTACACTGTACAAAACGAACTGTTGTTTTTATAGTATAATACTGGCAGCCGAGGTTCCAATTTAAAGCTGTAGAATGTTGCTAGTTATGTGCTAGTTTTACCGTTTCTTTCTGTAAAGTTAGCAATTTTACAGTTTATTGACGTTAAATTTAGCTGTATTATACTGTAAAACCAAAAGTATTATACTGGCAGCAGAGTTTCCAGCTAAAAGCTGTAAAATGCACTGTAATAAACTGTAAAATTAGTGATTTTAGTTTAGTACTATGAAATTAGCTGTATTGTACTGTAAAAACAGCATTCATTTTTTACAATGCACCTGGTAAGGCATTAGCATAAAATTTTACACGGTTGAAACTACAGGTTGCACGAGGGACCTTTAACCCATTTATGCCCAAGTTTTTTTAACAATTTTTTTTCAATTTTTATCTGCCTAAAACTCTTACTTGGAATGTTTCAAATGCATTTTAGGCGTCAAATAGATCACCGCTGCCATAAATATTAAGTTATTCAATGTCCTGTTTATGGGACACTGGGCAGAAATACGAGCAAATGAGCATGATTATACAAAAAAGATATAATTATTTTTGCAAACTAACCTTACGGAAGACTTCTGTGACCTATTTTAAGCAAATCATTTTAAAATAGTTTAATTTTATGAAAAATAAGTTCGCAAAAAACACCATCTTTCTGCGACTACCCATGCCGTATCGTTATTTGACTCATTTACCAAAAAATAACTATCAATAAATGAACTCCAATGTCCAGCTAGCGGCTTCATATGGTTTTCTCAAGAAGAAGGAATACTCCACTTGTGAAAAACAGCTTTAGTAAAAGGTCGTATTACAGGTCTTTTTCTGCAGTAACTAACAAGCGTCCCGTTTTTAGGTTACTGGTTCCCGTTTTTAGGCATGAATGGGTTAAGGATGAAACGTTGTAGTACCAGCGGCGCCCCCTGAAGGGTGCCACCTGACTTTCTATATCATTCTTAATGGTGATATTAGGCTACTTTTGGCACTTTAGGGTACCATGGGTCACCCATTGGGGGCCACAAGATACTCATAGAGTGCGTCTTGACTCCCTATGGCATTCTTGAAGGTGATATTAGGCTCCTTATGGCACCTTTAGGGAGCCATGGGTCACCCATTGGGGGCCATAAAGCACTCTGAGTGCCATTCTTCTGGTTTTCTTAAAGTGCCATTTGGCTCCATGTGGCCCCCTATGGGTGTCTTATGGCACACCATTGGCGACCCATGGAACCACAAGGAGTCAAATGGCACTTTCAATGTTGCCATAGAGAGTAAAGGTGGGAGGGGGGTATGTGCCCAAGTAACACTGAAACGCAACCTTTACGTTTCATTACGTTACAATTGGTTGACAGATCGTTACTGTTTTCCAGGCAACGTGATAACACGCTATTTTGTAGATTCGTTACAAAAGCAAAATTTTGAAACGCAACATTTCGTGGCAAATTAATTATACTTGAAACGTTGACAAACATGCTGAAAGATAACGCAACATCACGTTGATTATCGTTGTTTGCTACACCCACTGCTCAACTAGTCGCTTTTGGCGGGAATCTTTGCATTCTTCATTGTCGAGTTTCTGCTGTTGTGCGTGATCGGTTTTCATTTTGTAATTTTGCTCAATCATTCAATTATATTCAAATAAAAGTATGTATTCTGCATTACTTTTTTTTGTGAAGTTTTTTCTTTCTGGTTAGTATTCGTTGTCTTTAGTTCTAAAAACATGCTTTTCTTATTTTAGTACTTTGGAAATTTCTTAAGAGTCCGTAACCCTAAAATAGTGTTATCGTCGTTGATTTAAATCAACGTCGATAAAAATCACCTAGATCGGTTTGAATAAAGATGATATTTTTTTGACAAAAGAATTGAATAAAATCATTCAAGTATATAATTTTTATTTAAAATGTTTGTAAATCTTTGATCTTGATGAATCGGTGAAAAGTCGAATGCTGCTGCAACGTCATGAAGCGTTGCAAATGAAGGTTGATATAACGTTAAAAATGTCATTGATGTAGCGTTTCAGTATCGTTGACAAACCGTGACAAGCAACTGTTCTGCAACCGTTGCATTACCGAAATGCAACTTGACAAATTATCGCTCTTTTTACGTTACAAGTAACGTTAGGGCAACTCTTCGGGAAAACGTGATGTAACTGGATTATGCTACTTGGGTGTGGATTATATGCATACGGAAGTGTATAACAGGTCCAAAAATAATTTTTCCCAAATTTTTTATTATTTTTTTGGATTAATGTAGCTGAAATTGGTCTATGGAAAATAAGTTGCTTTGGAAGCAAAATTACTTACTTTTCTGGTATAGTCAAAATCTTTCATCTGTAAATTCCTTTGCTGTCTGTGTTCCAGTGCTTCTGCGCATATTTTCGCGCCATCACATACGATCTATAATTAAAGAAAAGGACTTCAATGGTATGATTTTGAGACATTATTTCTACGTTAGCGAGCAGTTGATCTCCTTTTTAAAACTTTCCCTAACTCATTTTTGTTTTGTGTTTATTTATTTATTTTTATTTATTTTTTAAATTTTAATTAAAAAGCAGTTATAATGAATCATAAGGAAAAATGGTAACAGAACTCATTGAATTATTCATCGTACGATCATACAATGGCTTTTTCAAAAAGGGTCTTTCTTTTTTTTTGCTTTACTTCCGTTTTTTCTTTTTTTAACTATTGGATTCAGTTAAAAGAAAGAAGAAAAAAAACGCGTGTCATGTGCAATAAAAACTATGAACCCAAAGAAGGAAAATTTTTCTGTAGTATTACGAAAATTGTAGCGTTAACTTTGATAAAAAAAAAATCTCCCTCTCCATAGATAAATCCATTTGTATCCTTTCCTATCGCTAAAAATAAATATTCTCAACATTCTCAACACTTTTGACTAATTTATTTATTTAAAGAAACACTTTAAAATAATACTTGATGTGTTATTAAAGCTTTTTCTAGAAGCTTATGATCATTGAATTTATACAACATCACTTTAATGAAACTTCTATCTCAGCGGTACTTTATCTCCACAGAATTTCTTAGATTTAATCATAGAATAGGATAAAAAAAAAAAAACATCATTTGAGAAAAAGAAAAAGAAAGAAGTCAAACACGGAGAAATATTTTTGCTTTCTTTGGCTAGGGAAATTTTCTCTCCCCTTCAGATAAATGTCTTAATTGTGGAGGTGGAGATAACTGGCGATGCCATCTTCCTGAGGTTAAGCCAGTTATATCAGTTCTCGCTTAAGGAATGATCAACTGGTTGCCTCTTAACATTTCGCCATCACTTCCATGCACAAGTGACACAAAGTTGACAAGAGGGTAAGTGACTCCAAAATAAATAATAGAAATTAGATTTTACTCCTAATTTTTCTTGTCTCTGCTGAGTTTGATGTCTTACCACCATATTTTAATAGCGGATTCATAACACCAATACTGTACCTGAGAACCAGAACGACGCAAGTCCAAAAATGGCGATTGTCACTTTTTTGCTACATTGTATGGGGAGTCTTATTCCACATCGACCCATTAAAACAGTATTCTATAAAACAAATTCCTTCACAATTGATTAGCAGCGTGAAAAGAGCTCGAGTCCCATCCTTTGCATGTATCCGACCATCGTTTTCGCTCTCTACTGAAAAATGACGAACATTTTCTTACGTTAGTCTGGTTCTGAAGTACAGAATATACTCCAACACTTTTATCAGCAAGTGAAGTCGACATGATAATTAATGTGTTTTATTTGTTGCTTTCGACATTTATCATGTTTTAGCGATGAAATAATTTTTGCTACGGAGTAAAAGAAAATCTTTACGAACTCAAATAATTGTGCTCAGCAATGTGTTCACAACTTTCTTAGTCTTCACCTCAATATTACCAAAAATGCGGAGAAAGTGAAAAATGACAAAAAATGATGCAATACATGCAATACGGCGCCAACTAGGTTATTTCTATCCATGGACTGCAGTTTCGTGCTTATAACCTCCTCAGACCCGAAGAAATACCACCGCTCAAAACAAAATATTTTTTACGGATATATTGTCGTTTTAGGCTCTAATAACATAAAAAGTTGAAAAAAAAAATTTTTTTTTTTTATTTTTTGATGGAAAAAATCGATGAACCCAATCGGGTACACATTGTTTGAAGCTCAAAACTACACACTAAAAAGAGCCGCAGATTAGTTTTTCTTAAACTCAATTTAAAGCTTAAGACTTGCTTAACAAAATGAAACATTTAAATCTTAAAAATTCAAAGTGTAAAGGGAATTTTTACTTAAGTTTTATACTACAAGAAGGACTAGCTTTCAGCAAGTTATCATCAGCCATTTTTATCTGAGAATAATTCTCTCAGAAATGTACCTATGCTGGAGTCTAGTGAACAATACTGAAAATAGAATGTCCTCAATAGATTTAACTAACTTTTAAATGATTTGGAAAGAAAAAATATTTTTTATGAATTTTTTTATGAATGTACCCAAATGGGTACATTAGGTCTGAAGAGGAAAGTAACCGAATTGGAGGCAAAAATTCTCTCTATCTTAAAATGTATGAGTTGTACCGTACCAAGTGCGGTCGCTCGCTGGTATTCTAATTTCACATTAGAGCCATTTTTTTTTGGCTCTCTTTGCTAAATAAAAGGATTTTTGTTTCCAACTCGGTTAATTTCCTATTCCATGCTGATGAGTGCATAATAAGCACGAAACTGCAGTCCATGGATAGAAATAACCGAATTGGCGGTGAATTGAATGTTCCTGCCTTAGCCCTTGCGTAGGGGCTTTATACAAAACTCATTGCTTTATATAAAAAATGATTTTATCATATTTCCTGGCGAAACTTACATCGGTCAGTTTTACGAGAAAGGCGATTTGAAGCTCTTCATCTTCAATTTCCATGCGCTTCCATTCGTCGATTATCTACTGAAAAATGAGAAATTTAATAGAGCCATTCATATGTTTCAGGGTTCATAATTAAATGCACTAAATGGAAAGTGGAAACAATCGCTTCAATTCAAATGCATGAATATGAAAATGGTTAACATGTGCATTGTCTGGTTTTGTATAATATTTTAAGCAAACATGTAAGCCTCGAAAACATGCTGTGGAATTTCAGACTTTAGTTTGCATAGATGTTTTTCATTGGGAAAGAACGACCGTGAGACCATCCAGGGAATAAATCACTTAAAGTTACTTTCAGGAACACTTACACTGTAAAAAACGAATGTTTTTACAGTATAATACAGCCAATTTTATAGTGGTAAACTGTAAAAATTGCTAATTTTATAGTAATAAAGTGTCGAATTGCTTTTACAGTACTAAACTGTTAAATTGCTAATTTTACACTACATGCTACTTTTAGTTTATTACCGTGCATTTTGCAGTTTTAAACTGGAGCCTCTGCTGCCAGTATTATGCTGCTGTTTTCACAGTATAATACAGTTAAATTTTACGGCAATAAACTGTAAAATTGCTAACTTTACTGTAAGAAACTGTAAAACTGCTAGCTTAACAGTTTATTACTGTGAATTTTAGAGTTTTGAATTGGAACCTCGGCTGCCAGTATTATACTGTAAAAACAAGTTCATTTTTTGCAGTGTAGTGATAAAATTCCTCCACACTTTGTCTCAAATCAATCGCAAACAATCTGTTAAAGACAAAATTACTGTTTTTATAAAAATATGAAGAATGTTTCATAAATCATTAATAAATTGCATGAAATGTTTCTTTACCGGAGCCCGTATTATAGGTATAATAAAATCATCAAAATATGCATGAAAAATACTTAAAAGATACACTAAAATATGCATTGAAAATACTTAAAAGATACACTAAAAATGTGCAATATTTTTTTTTTACCCTCACGGAATAACTGTTTCACAACTGAATAAAAAACACGAATGGCCTTTCTAATCTTGCTTTTTTAATATTTTTGGTAATACATTTCACTTTTTGGCGATAACATACCTAAAAATAGTATGCGCAGCACATTCATTAACAAGTTGAGAGCGCATGAACTCTTAGAAGGACGGCAACAGGTTCAAGTAGCAGGCGGCTGTCCTCTTGCGGGAGAACTTTAAATTTTCACAATTGAATATTTAAAAAACATTTTTTAAATTTTTTACCCTTTATCTACATTAAAAATGGAGTGGAATCGGTAAGTTAGACAACAAAAATTTTTCCAGCCCAGGAAGGGTGGAAAAGGTGCCATTGGGAGCATAGAAATTCCATTAAAAAATGGAGGTCTGTGGTATATTTCCTTCCTTTTCCACAAATGGCTAGAAGATTTGGCAATTTTCTGTTTCTTGCTACGTTTTAAATTCAATTTCGTCAAAACGTTAAAATACTGTTTTCGCCGTACTTATCTGAGATTGTTTGTCACATACGATGCATTTTTAGATATTCTGGGCTGAACATTTTTTTTAAAATAATTTCCCTAAAAATCTCGAAAAACTGCATTTTTCTTCAACGCGATTACTGCAGATCAAGAAGTTGACCAAAAAATTTCAACTTTTTTCCCGTGCACTTTGCTCCCCTAATGGCCTTTTTTCCGCAATACCCACCATCGAAAAAAAAAAAAAAAAAAGTCATTTTCGGCCCACCCTACAGTATAACAAATAAACATGGTGTGCGAAAAGAAGAGCTTGGTGTTAAGTTCAGCTGAAAATTTGATGCGCTCGTTTCAAAGCATTCAACAAAAAATATGAACATCAATACGTCACCATACCGTGCAGAAACAATTGAGGACAATAACAGAAGAGCTGTAAATCTTTTCTTCCGAATGAATCGTGTCCTAAAATAAGACATTTGGATAAAAAGAAAAAAATAATCAATAATTCATAAAACTTCGAAGAAAGTTTGACAGCAGTCACAATAAATTGATCGTTCAGTCACGCGTTTTACCTTCAATTCGGATTCAACTGCTCTCTTGATGCGGTGATGGCATTCGGATTTCAGCACCTGCAGCAAGTGCATAAACACCTCCGAAAACAGACTGCTGTACTCTTGCAACAGCAATCTAAAAGACAATTAATATTGTATTAAATGGCGTTTAAACTCAGAAATACTAAAATACTAATACACCAATTGAGTTAAAATAATATATATACATGTAAGGCAAGTGGGGGGAAGATGCCTGTTGGGGGAAGACGCAAGTTTGATCATATTTATTTTATGCATTGTTAGATTGCAATACTGAGCCACTTGTATGAAGTGTCAGGTCCAACAAAGGATGTTACTTGGTCATTTGTTTAAATTCATCGTCTTTAATCGGCGTTATTTTTTTATCTCGTGAGCATTTAACGTGGTAAGTACGACTTTTGTAATATTCTGTTCCGCATACTTAGGGCTCATAAACGTATTTTCTATTTTGAATAAGATATTATCAGTATAAGAGAGTTATGCATTATGTTACACACACGATGTATGTAGAAGAGCGCCATAACACTGTACAAATAAGGAAATAAGCGTGTATGGCATCGTCCCCATATACTTGGGGGAAGAAGCCACATGATTTAGAAATAGGTGAAATGAACTAAATTTTATTTATTTTTTGTTTTATAACACTGAATAGTATCGTGTAAAATAGAAAATAAAGGACTTGCATGTTTTCTTATGCTTTAACTTTTAAAAAAGAGAACTCTAATTTCATTACCATTTAGACAATGCCTCGAAAAAAAAAAAGCTTAGCTCGCTTTTTGGTCCCAATCAAATTTGCTTCAAGCTGTAGAAGATATAAAGAATGCACGACAAGTGTAGGCCGCAACAAAGATTTATGGAATTCCATATAAAACTTTGAAGTGATGCATAAAACGTATCACGGACGTTAAAAAAAATAATAAGGAGTCTTAATCAATTCCGAGAGGAGAGCTATGCAGGAAAAGGCTCAAGGAAAGCTAGAAAAGGCGAGTAAGGGCAAAACACATAACACGAAACCTTCGAAAATACAGGAGAAATAGAAACATGTCAGCTAGTTATCCTCAAGGGAAAAAATTCATCTAGATACGAGTGGTGACAGTTTCGACGAGGATAATAGTGACGATTTTTGTGCTGCAAGCAAAAGGATACTTTTTTGATAAAAAAGGTCCCAAATGTGACTGGATTCAGTGATGCAAAAATTCGGTTGCACGAAGATTGCAATGATGATCATTTGTATTGAGTGAAATTTTGTGTGGGCTATCATTCAAATTTGTGCTGCTATTATTTTTTTCAAACCAAATATGACTAAATTCAATTTGTTTTCTTTGTTTATTTTGTTCACGTTTAATTTTTTTGATGCTTGTCTTAATTTTTTATTTATTGGGGTGTTATGGCATCTTCCCCCGTAACAGGTGGCATCTTCCCCGTATATATGGGGAAGATGCCACAAATTAATGATTTTCTTCAAAACTAAATTCTGACTTGATTTTATTCTTTGAAGAGTATTCATTGGTATTTATGATTAATTAAATTATTGAAAAATGAAATGTATTTGTTTGCATGGACTTATTATTGCAATTTCAACAGTAACAATCGAAAATTCTTTAGCTGTGGCATCTTCCCCCGATTTACCTTATATATATATATATATATATATATATATATATATATATATATATATATATATATATATATATATTAGGGTGATTCAGAAATGTATGGAAAAAAATAAACTTTGTATTTTTGTGCCTCTTACACTCTTATTTTGTGCCACTATATACACTGATTATTTGTGCAAAATTTTGGCAAAATATATTAATATTTAGAGGTCGCTCAAACGCCTTGAAATTTCGTAATATTGACAAAAACGTGATCGCAAATGATATTTATAGAAAAAAGTAGCCTTTGTATTTTTGTGCGTCTTACCCTCTTATTTTGTACACTGATTATTTGTGCAAAATTTTGGCAAAATATATTAATATTTAGAGGTCGCTCAAACGCCTTGCTATTTCGTGATATTGACAAAAACGTGATCGTAAATGATATCTATCGAAAAAAGTAGCCTTTGTATTTTTATTCGTCTAACCGTCTTATTTAGGCTCTTTATATACACTGAATTATTCGCCCAAAATTTTAGTAAACTATATATACATTTAGGAGTACTTCAAATTTTGTGATAGTGGTACAAATGCAAACGTAAATAATAATAATAATAAAGTTACTTTATTGCTTTTTTATATCTCCGAAGAAATAAAGCTTGCAATCACATATATCTGAAAAACCAATAAAATGCAGAAAAGTATGAAAACTAATCAAATACGGAAAAAATATAAAAAACAAATTTAAATACATTAAATATATAGTAATTCGCTCATTAATTCTTGCAATAATTTTTAAGTTGTTTTTTTTGCAACTTTGAAACCTTTTCTGTGTTCCTGTACTACTTGAAGAAGACACAGTCTTTGTTTTTCGTCGTTAGTGATGGTCTTAACAAATGCTTCAATAAGGGCCATGCCACGCTCCGTATTGTCGTTTACAATCCTCAGTTTCTTTGGTAGTATAAAGCCTTGTTGGTAGCTATCTTAAAGATTCGAATGCTCAGGATCAAACAGCTGATATATTTTGAGTTTCTTCTTTACATGAATAAGGACGCTAAAAATATTCCAAATCATTTCTTAGTGCTTGCACAAAAAGGGTTGCTGGGAACCTAGCTCTTAGATATTCTTTCCCATTAACGATAAGAATGTAAAAGAAATCACATTCATATGTTACGAATACCTTTTGTTTGTCCAGCTGCAAGTTTGAACTGGTTGGGAAATATCCATAACTTGAAGCCATAAAGAATCTTTAACACAGATATAACACGAGGAACCACTCCTGGGACACGAAAACATACACCAAGAGAAGGTGCTCTTCTCAAGAAAATCGCACTAAGCTCTAGTATCTTCCTTGGACACTTCTTTTACATGGGTCATCAGAAGTTAACTTTGCGCAACTTCCATTACTAGTTGCACGTTGCTCTGAATGTGCTACCAACTCCTCAACCTCATCGTTCCTCACTCCAGTTTTAAAATTAGAATGTTTTATTCTGGACTATGATTGCTAAAACCGCTTAAAAAGCAGTATTGTAGATCCAATGGCAGTGGATGGTTCCACGCAATTGCGTGAACATCGCATCTGACATTGCACGCATTCAAATACCCCAATTCTACTCATTTCTTGGTTTATCGGTTAAAATACCGAGAGACCAAGAGTAGAATAGATTTCGGTTGTAATACCACAGAACACACAATGTCTAAAATATAATGGCGGAAAGCACAATATAAAAGTTGCTTCCCTAGTTTTGTTTTCCCAAGTTCAAACATGCTCCAACTTTAGTACCGGCAATGCATGTCGTATTGAAACACATACCACGTACGAGCTCAGTAAGTTCCCATTTATCTAACTGGTTATCGTATAGCAGCATTTTCCGTAGCACTTCCAATGCCTGACTAACTTACTAGAACCCAGAAGTAAATCATCAATGCTTGTAGTCCTGATACTAATACTGGTATGAAACCCGGCGATCATCCTTCCTTTTCCCAATATATTTTGCATGTGTTTCGTTCCAGTGAACTGTCAAAGGAAATCCTAGATTTTAACGACTTTTGTAAGTTAACGGCCAATTCAGAGCGAATAGTTTGCATTTACCGTTTTATGCACGTTGTCAAATCCTCCCCATTTTGACCCATACTTTGTACTGTAGCAGCTACTACCAAAGTGGCTTTCGTTCACTTATACTGGGCCCTGTCTAGAGTGGATGCTAGGTGTTTTAGCCAAATAAACTAATACACCTCAAACAACCGAAAAGAAAACAGAAACCACAGCCCGAGATTGAAGCTGCATTTTCTACCCAAACTCAGGTAAGAGATAATGCAGCTTTGGAGCCGGGGGGGAGGGGGGGGGGGTAATCGTTACAACTCACTTTGAGCTATTATTTTATTGACTGATTACTTAGTAGAGTAAACTAACGTTTTAAGTTATTCCATTGTATATAAAGAATAATATTATTTCGGGTAATGAAGCTATATATTCCAACTCTCGAAATTGCTAATTTTCAACAGAATTCGATCGCGTTGAGCGACCTCTAAATATTATTCAATTGAACTGAAATTTTACATACATTACATTCAAGAATAGTGTAAAAAAACTGCGGGGTAAGACCAGAGAAATTCAAAAAAAAATTTTTTTTGAATCACCCTCAATATATCTATAATATAATATAATAAATATATAATATATATAGAAAAATAAAACTCAAATCAAATTGCCTTAGGAGGGACTGGAATTGTTGTCCTTTGTTTTCTAATAATTTTCATTAGTTAGTCTCACTTTCTATGTATTAAAGATAAAATTTAATCGTGTACAGTTACTGCCGTGCTAAGCAAAAAAAAGTGGCTTCTGCAGACGATCTCAATTGAAGATAATACTGTTTAACCCATTATATGCCCTAGCGTCCCCTTTTAGGGACAGGTTCAAAAAGGGATCTGAAGTTTCCCCCAAAAATGAGCATTTCAACCAATAATAGTGTTCAATTAGTACCTTGGTATTGTTTCAATTCGTTATTAACAGATTGCAGCACATAACCATTGTAAAGTGTGTTCTGTAGCAGTTTAATATGATCTTTATCAAAAATGACATCGTTCACAATCTCAAGAAAAAAGCTAGTTTCAAAGTTATTCCCAGCTTCCCAGTTTATGTTCATTGCTGATTTATTTCTTCTTATAAAATGTCTTTTAAATATTATATGTAGGCAAAAAAAATTTAGTAAAAAAAGTATGTACCCTCTGGGGTCTATCGTACACTTTTTAAGGACGATTTTTCTTTCCTTAATAAAAAATTATTTTTTACATAATATTTTTTTATATTATTTTCCTGTCCATTAAACACTGTTTGTAACCAGTATACAAAATATCTTTGGAAAAAAATGTCAGGCATTAATGGGTTAAACTGTTTAAGGGTTCACTTGTGGAACTAAGACCTGGCTACATGACAAAATGCGATCATTAGGTACGAGATTAATTGGGTCCTGCAGATCATTTTTTCAGTCATTCCTCTTTATCTGAGGATTTCTCCTGATAATAGTGGAAATTTCTATCCACACACTTCAGCGCATTTGATTTCCCCCGTTCTTCTGATCGTTAAAAAACGATTCTATGAATTTTGAATATTGGCTCCCTTGTATCCAAGATTCCATTTAAGAACAGTTTGCTTTCCAAAAACCAATTGATTTCTATCAATCCAGGATTGTAAAAATGTACCTAATAGATTTGTCCAATAGCTGTTACTTATCCCGTTAGGCAGCCCAATTAATTTAAATGAAAATTCTATTCTTGGAAAAACTGTTTAAATTACATTTAATACTTCACAATCGAGTATAAGATCAAGTTTATTCACTGACTTTAGTATGTAGTTGAAATAATAGATGATTTAGAAATGATAGCAAACGTTTCTGGTAGTAAAAAAGTAGATAACTTCCTCTGGTCTTCTTTTAGAAGTTAACCAATTTTGTAAATCAAGAAAAAAGTTTTTGAAAAAATAAGAACACTAAAGAAAAGTGTAATATACTCTTAAAAAAATCCGTTGTTCTCAGAGTTGAAAATCGTATGAATCTGCAGCATGACAAACTTCAACTACCTGCTGGACTGACCGGAAAAGAAAGGTTCAAAAGTTTTTAGGGGTGTAGTTCACATGTGTAAGGAAGCCCAACCAATAAAATAAGAAATGAAAAAATGGTGTTGTTCACCCTCTTTTCATGGAGGGGTCTGAAAATAGGTGATCTATACAATTAGATCACATGAGCGGGGGTCACAGCCAGGTAATAAATCGCTGGGAGAATAAAAGATCTTGTGTCAAATATTTATTTGTTTGGAAAAGAAAACAACGTTTATTCGCTTCATCGTCCTCCTCTAATTACAATCGAACTTGCTTCGACCTTGAATCTGCTTATCTCGAACCTCCACTCGATGTCGAAATTTTTCAATTTCCCTAATTTTACAGCAAAAAAATTGTAATGTTTTTTCGCTCCCCATGTTTCTCTCGAATGATTTTGTCCCGACAACCTAAATATCTCGAATTTCCACTGACACTCATTCTTGACAATTTCATCTCCAACTCACCTTTATCGATGGCGAAGAAACTTGGAGACCAAAAATCATCTTCTGTATGAATCATTCAGAGACATATGTTCGTACCCAAAGGAGAATGCATTAACAAGCCTGTACGATAGTCATCATAATGAGTAAAACGTGACTCGCAACATGTCCGTACTAGTAAAATATTCAACAATATTCAATGCGAATACAATCTATCAGTATATGACGTTTGTACTCAATTGCTTAATTTTGTACAATGTTTACCACAACCCCTGTATCTTCGAAACCGGAAACTGTCGAGTATTATCTTCTGCCACCGTTTAAATTCGAGCTCTCGGAAAAGGCGTGACTGTATATTCTCAAGCAGATACTCTCACTCTCCTGTCCCGCCGCGACGAATTTGAAAATTGACTGCGAAACGTATGGGCAGCAGGTGTTGTTCCACTCACCTTTACTCAGAAGACGTGAGGAGATGAACTAACTTCTTGGAGCTGGAGATTAGAGGGCGTGCGACAGGGCGCAGCTGTCCCGGATGTTGACATGGAAGCCCTTGTGGCTCGTCTGGTAGGCGTCCATGAATTCCATTATTAGCCGGCCACAGCGGATGAAGCTAGAGAAAGGACACATTTGACCGAATCTTTACGTATAAAAATGAATGAATGTATGT
>JAXGGA010010753.1:22500-45466 GCA_038373865.1 Uloborus plumipes
CATTGGAGAGGTGTTGCAAAGCATGCAATCGGGTGAACTGGCCAGGTTGATTTTGTGCAAATGGGCCTGCAAATAGTCATGACCGGTGAGAGTCCTAAAACAGGCAACTCCTTCTGCCCTGGGAAAGGAGGGAGAGATGAGAGCGCTGCTCCTTATCCAGAAGGCAAGACCAGGGTTTCCCTTCAGCCATGTTCTTGAGAGCAAAAACTGAACCATGCCTGATCTTGCCGGCAATAATTCGCCTTGCGTTTCTAAGAGGAACCGGTTGTGGAGAGGGAGGCACAGCTGCAGCCTTTTTGGCCAAGGTGTCTGCCCTTTCGTTCCCCAAGATGCCACAATGGGCAGGGATCCACTGAAAGACGACCTTTCTTCCGGAACGCAAAAGAAAGTCAATGCGCTGTTTGCACTCAAGCTCAAGCTGAGAGGGGTATAAATTATACTCAGAAATGACATGAATCGCAGCCTGAGAATCAACAAAGATAACAATATTTCGTACAGCTGGTTCACCAATAGCTCTGATGGCCATAAATATTGCATTCATCTCCCCATCAAAATTATCCGCCCAAGTGTCAAGAGGTTCTTGAAGACTAAAAAATTTGGAGTAAACGCCGGTACCAGCTATACCAGTAGAAGGAGTGGCTGAATCATCAGTATAAGCCTGTAACCATTCCCGATCAGGGTATCTCTCGTGTACAGTGGCCAAGGCTTTGGAATACAATTCAGTCTGGTGAGAGTTTGACTTCCGGACAGGCTGTAACAAATCAAAACTGGCATTAGCATATTTCAAAAGGCCAGGAAAAATAGACGGTCTGTAAATGCACAGTCTAGAGTTGGAGACTTCAAAGGCCTCTACAAGTTTTTGGCACTCCAAAAGAAAGGAGTGTTGAGATTTAAGTCTTGTATGAGGAAGAATATAATCCGGCCAGAAATGCTCCTTTCTCAGCAATCTCTCAGCAAGAGAAAGAGCAGCATTGATTCTTCTGTCAGATAAATTATAAATTTCTGTCTGAAGCTGCATATCAGGAATAGGGGTTAACATTGCAGCCTCAGTGCTGAGTCTCAGTGCTTTATTTTGAACCAGGTCGAGTTTTGAAAGTAGGTGTAGTGCAGTTTTTGTGGGGTGTAATGTAGCAGGCCTCATCGTGGTGCACCCTGGGTAACGCTTAATCTGCTACGGCCTTCGCCGCTTCTCTTGCTGTCTCGATTGTGTTTGTGAGTCAACACAATTGAACACACACTAATTTGAATTTGTGTAAATCGGCGAAATTCAAATGTCACATATCACCTTTGTTCACTTGCTCCTTCAAATGTAAAAAGACTTTGATTTTGTCTTTAACTGTCCGGACCAGGGGATCACCCATTTTCCTACGACACTGTGAACGCTAATCTTTTCACTGAATATTGCGACGCAATACTTTAGCGCAAAAGGTCAACACATTCTGCATAAAATCGAGATCTCGGTAAAACTTTCTTTTATCGCTCTTTTATATCTTTGATATTTTTATCACTTCGAATTGAATGGCAAAAAGTGCGAGAGCAAAAAGAAGGAAATGTTATGAAAGCGCATCATCTCATGCGAATAAGACAGCCATAAATAATCGCCCACGCTTGTTACTTATCTATCATTTTGGGGAAGGCCGAGTTTACATTTGTCTTGGCAATCTTCAGATGGCGGGAAATGTGTTCCGATAAAGTGGGTAAATATTTGATCGGAATTACGACTCGGAGAAGCTCTCAGCTTCCGATACTTTTTTTTTTAATAGGAGTCGCGTATTGTGTACAATGTAAAAAATGAATGTTGTTTTTACAGTATAACACCCCTAGTTTTATAGTAATTTTACAGTATTAACCTGAAAAAATTGTTAGTTTTAAGGCCTTGTCACAAGATCCAACTTTTCCCCCGATTCCCTCCAATTCCGGGCAACACCTACTTGCCTCAACTACTTTGGCCAACACTGAAGTCATCATTTCTATTGTCCGACGCTCGTCCAATTTAGTCCAAGATTTTGCGTGCGGAGCGATAAAATTGAGACCAATAGGAGAGCTCTGCAGAACTTCGTCACAGATCGGCGCCATCAGGAGTGGCCAGCTTAACGGGATAAAAAAAAATTTCTAGCAGACGATATTGCACGGCAACCCTGTACAGCAACGATGACGTAGTAGGAAAACAAGCTTGGAGTTGGTCGAAATTGAGGATTGAACCAAGTTGGAGTAGCTCCACATTGCATCGTGTGACAAGGCCTTTACAGTAGTAAACTGCAAAAAATGAGCTGTTGATTTTACAGTATAGCAGGCAAGGTTCCATTTTAAAACTGCAAAATGCACAGTAATACTGGCAATTTTAGTTTCGTTCTGTAAAGTCAGCAATTTTACAGTTTATTGCCGTAAAATGTAGCTGTATTATACTGTAAAAACAACAGTATAATATTGGCAACAGAGGTCCCAGTTTAAAACTGAAATGCACGGTAATATACTGTAAAATTAACAATTTTGCAGTTTAGTACCGTAAAGCATGCCCCTCAATTTCGTATTTTTCGAAGGAGGGGGGTGGGGTGCAAAGGTTGTATACGCAATGTAAAATTTACCAAAAAATTGCAAAAACAAAGCTCATTTATGTGCAAATACATTGATTTTCCAAAGTGGGGGGGGGGGGCGATTGGCTTCCCCTGACCTTCCTAAATAGTTAGCAATTTTTCAGTTTTTTACTACAAAATTAGCAGTTCTTATAATTTATTACTGTAAAATTAGCTGTACTGTTGAAACAATATTCATTTTTTACAGTGTATAAATTAAATTTGCTATTTATTTAAATTTTAATTAAAAATAGAAAATTAGTTATTTCTTAATGAAAAAAAAGCCTTTTCGTTTTTACCTTTTCGTCTATGGCTTCTGCCAAGATATCGAAATACCGGCAGCCAGCCTCTTCGAAGAGAGCGCCTTCTGAAGCGATGACGTCCATTGCCATAGCGACGTGAGAGGTCAGGTCCGTTACGCTTTTCGTAAAAATTTCGACGTCTTTAAGAATCGAACACTTCCCACCCAGTTTGAGCTTTTGAAGTTCTTTTTCGAACCACATGTTCACTTCAACCTGAATGAATGGAAGAGAAAAAATTGCACATTGGACATCCTTGCTTGCAGTGACATCTTGTTGCCTTTGAAACCCATTTATGCCCAGTGTCCTAAAAACGGGACGCTTGTTAGTTACTGCATACAAAAACCTGTATGAGTATATCATTTTACTAAGCTGTTTTTCACAAGTTAAATAGTCCTTTTTCTTGAGAAAACCAGTTAGAGCCTTTATTTGGACACCAGAGTTTATTTATTGACAGCTATTTTCAGACAAATCAAGCAACGATTCAGCATGGGTAGCCACAGAAAGTAAGTTTTGTTTTGCGACCTTTTTTTTCATAAAATCAAATCTATTTTTAAATGATTTGCTTAAAATTGATCACAGAAACGTCCTATAATGTTACTTTGCAAAAGTAAAGTCAAGTAAGGTTGTATTTTGCTCACTAATCTGCAATATATCCCATAAACAGGACGTTAAAAAAATTAATAAGTATGGCAACGGCGAACTATTTTAAGCCTAAAATGTATGTAAACCATTCCAAGTAAGAGTTTCAAGCAAATAAAAATTTAAAAAAAAAAAAAAATGTTAAAAAAACCTTGGGCATAAATGGGTTAAAGCTACAGTGGACACAAAAAATATTTTTTTCAATTATTGATCGATATGTCTAAAATTTTATGTGCTTGTATTATTGTATATTTACTAATAGTGAAAATTTTCATCTAAAAAATTCATATAATTTTCATTTTCAGCCGTCCTTTATAAACTATCACATAAAACACTGCATAATGCATAGATTTATGCACTCATGCTTGATGATAGGAAATTAAGTGGAAAGTTTGAAAATAAAAATTGTGACGCATGGGAGCATTTTGAAATTTGAGTCAAAAGAACTTTTAATTTTAAATTTCAAAAAAAGTATACGTTGTTTTGCACCGATTTGCTTTTTTTACGCTTTTAGATACAGTAAATATACAATAATACAACCACACAAAGTTTTAGACATATGGATCAATAATTGAAACAAATCCTTTTTTTTTTGTTCACTGTAGCCTTAAGTGTAATATTTACCTTGATTCTGTTTCTGACACATTCCTTTAGTTTCTGCTTGTAGATTGTTTCTGCTGGGGAAAATTTTATTCCCGCGATTTTTCCAAAAATCCTGCAAAGTATTTAATTTTAATTAAAAAAAAATATATAGAAAAATCTCTTACGCAAAATTGCATTTTTGCACAATAATTTGAAAAAAGTAGTACATACGCGGTTTTTTTATACCGCAATAAAACCATTTTCATATTCAGTGGGGTATTAGCGCTTTCTTTTGGGCGCGAGGTCTTTTGGACGCCGGTCTTTCGGGCGATCAAAAGTACTGCCGCAAAAGACCTCGCGCCTAACAGCCTAAAATTGGGCGCTCAATCACCGGCGCCCAATCTGCTGCGCCTAACTTCCGGCTTCGTATAACAAAAGAGGATTTTCACTTAGAATTGAAATGAATGAATTTAGCTGATTCTAGCTGTCTTTTACGTGTGCAGATACTACCGTATCGGGATTGGCAATATGGATTAAGGTTTCTGTGGGAGGGAGGCTGAGGGGATGGGGAATCCTCCCCTCGCAAAGCCCCAAAGTTCAGCAAAGCTCCAACCATGCAAAAAGAACGTAGCCCCAAGATGTAAGTAAACCGAGTGACGCCAAAACTCGAGTTACTTCACATTGCTTTACTTTTACAGTGCAAAAAACGAACTGTTGCCAGTATTATACTGTAAAATCAACAGCTCTTTTTTTTGCAGCGTAACTAAACCGGAAACAAAATGATGTCACAAAAATGGTAGTATGATAACGCAATGATAACTTTTGTAAGTTTTGAGACAAATTTAGAATTTCGTGTCTAACTTTGTCGTGGCGAACAAGCAAATCTTTTTAAAAAAATCTCAACCCAGATGTTAGTCATTTTACTACATGCTAATTATGTAACATTGTACCTGGGTCATTTTCACCATATGCTTACATTTCAGAATTTTTAAGTAATTTTTTTAACTTGAAATTTTCTTTTAGTTAAGTCACATATTTTAGGTGTGTGAAAAAGTAATTGGTTGTACACTTTGATGCATAATTAAGGATTCAAATGCCGTTGTAAAACTTTAAGTTGCAAGGAAAATTGTCGTCCGTCACCATACAAAATCAATATAAATTCTCACTTTTAAACTATATCATAGCGCCTAGATCCAACTTAATTTGGAATTACTTGTCTCCCTGAAGCTTAAAACGATGTTTGTGATTGTTAAAATATTGATAAAAAAAAACTGCAACGGACTTGACATTTCAACCAAAATGTCAAATTGTGGAGAGGTTGTCGGATTTTAAAATTGAACAACGATATGCATTTTCTTAGAGTTGTATAATAAATAATATTTAGGGGCAAAAGTTGAGAAAAAATAAATATTAATACTAAAATCTTTGGTAACAGACTTGGCAAGGAGTAAAAATACGCACCTAGAAGCAATCTTGTGCGAAACGATGCAGCAATACTTCTCGACTCAGGAAAACAAAATGGTACAAAATAGTTACGTTACTAGTTTGTTAAGTTAACTGAATACGTGTTACTATCTTTTGACTGCAATAAATGCCTTTTTTAGCTAAAATAATCTTAGGGTAAGGGACTTGACAAGAACTGCCGGACAAAATATATTCATGCATTTCTTAATGAAAAAAATTACTATTGTCAATATTTATTCTGAATATTATAAACTAATAGTCAATAAATCAAAATAATTTGTTATATGTAATTACTTTCTTCTATATCTAATATATAGAAGAAAGTATTGGTTTCGTGAAAATTTTCGAATGTCGAATTTTGACGAATTTGCACGTTTTGAGGTGCGTTGAATCCATTTCGACCATTTTTGGAAAATGTCTGTCTGTGTGTCTGTGTGTGAGTCTGTATGTGTGTCACCAGTTTTTGTGGCCGCGCTAGAGCAAAAACTACTGCATGAAATCGAACAAAAATTTTTGCACATATGTACCACCATGTGAACTGGTGCACCTGACTTTGTTTAGCGAATTCCTCCAAGGGGGTTGGAGCAATCGCACGTGTTCTGCGCGTGGCTGATTGCTATATCTCAGGAAGTAACCGGCGGAATCAAACAAAAATTGATCCATAGGTAGACCCTACCGAGTACAGGTGTTGATTCAATTTGCGTGTCAATGGGGGTGGAGCAATCGCACGTGTTCTGCGCGAGGGTGATTGCAATATCTCAGGAAGTAACTGGCAGAATCAAACGAAAATTGGTCCATAGGTAGACCCTATTGAGTACAGGTGCTGATTCAATTTGTGTGTCAATATCTCAAAGGGGGGTGGAGCAATCAAAAGTGCTTATTTTGTCATTGCACCTACTGTATCTCGAGAAATATTGCTGAGATTTGAATGAAATTTGGAATAACACTAACCCAATATGGAAGCAAGCATCGAATTAATTTTGGCGCCAATTGCCCCAGGGGGAGGATGGGGTGATTTTTGCGCTTAGTCAACAATGCGAAAAATTAATTCATTAAAAAATCGCTTTCACGCTATTTAATTATCAAAACAGCTGAAAACTTTCAATGATTGAAATTTTTAACTGTTGCCAATTTATTTTTACTAACAAATAAAATGTTTGCAATTAATCTAAACAAGGCTTTTGTTATGATTTCCAATTTCTTTCATTGATTCTGTTCATTGATTCTGCATTTGCAGGGTTATTACAATAATTGGGAAATTGGAGCTGTTTCCAATTATTCGGGCGAGTACGTATTTTATTTTGTAACTGGAATTCATAAGATAGATATAGAAGAAAGTTTTGTGACGGCCACGACAGCTAGTTTTTTTATATAATTAAGTATATAAAAAATAGTTGAACTTGCGGAAATTGGAAGTGAACAAGCATTTTTGCCTTGATTCTCATTTTTAAAAACTTATGTAAAAATAATAAATAAATTTCAATAATTTGCTGAGTGATAAAATTTTTTTGAATTTTTCCTGGCGGAAAATAATTTTTCGCATTGAATTTAAAATATAAGTTATGCTTCAAAATCGTCTTATTAACCTCCGGACAGAAAATGTAAGCAAATTTTGAAAATGACCCACCTCCATTTTAGCAGCACATCAGAGTTGTCCAAATCCGACAGAGGGAAGAAGAGTACTTCATGGCTATCCTCATTTAGAAGATCCATTATATACAAGGAGAAGTTCTGCTCTATCATATTCATCTGAGCAAATAAATAAATGATCGAATGAATAAATATCAGATAAATACGTAATAAATAAATAAATAATGAGATTAGTAGTTCAACACTGCAAAAAATGAGCTGTTTTTTTACAGTATAATACTGGCAGTCCAGGTTCCAATTTAAAACTGTAAAAATGCACAGTAATAAACTGTAAAACTAGCAATTTAACAGTTTCGAACTGTAAAGTTAGAAATTTTACAGTTTATTGCCGTAAAATTTAGCTGTATTATACTGTAAAAACAACGGTATAATACTGGCAGCAGAGGTTCCAGTTTAGAACTGTAAAATGCACGGTAATAAACTGTAAATTAGCAATTTTACAGTTTATCACTGAAAAATTAGTAATTTTAGTTTAGTTCTGTAAAAGTAACAGTTTTACAGTTCATTACTGTAAAATTAGGATTTTTTACAGTTTATTACAATAAAATTAGCTGTATTATACTGCAAAAACAACATTTTATTTTTTACAGTGTAGATTTTTACTCAAATAATCGCAATGTAAAGCTTTACTCTTTACTTTCATAATTCTTTTTTACAATTTAAAAAGAAATTAAAAATAGATGAAAATCGATATGAATCTATATACATAAAAGACTACTTCTGAAACCGTATGTCCGGGGTAATCTTCCAAACTACTGAACCGATTTTAACCATTTTTGCACCGTTAGATAGCTACAGTAACAGAGAGCAGGATAAGCTATAATTTATTTCTAAAAAGCTTAGTTTAAAAAAGTTATTATGGAAAACAGTTAATTTTATGTCATTTCCCCATTAAATGATTAAATTTTCAACCCATTGTTGCAAAAATTTGGTGCCATGCAGCAACAATATTGATTGTAATCATATTGAAAATTTTGAACCAAGGCTTCTCTGGAGTAAGTATGGAATTTATTGCCTTCTAAGGATTTTTATATTTACAATCGCTAACGGGTGAAATAAAAAAAATTGATTTTGGCAATAG
This sequence comes from Uloborus plumipes, assembly GCA_038373865.1. Classification (NCBI taxonomy): domain Eukaryota; kingdom Metazoa; phylum Arthropoda; class Arachnida; order Araneae; family Uloboridae; genus Uloborus; species Uloborus plumipes. The sequence continues at coordinate 30,792 of JAXGGA010010753.1, forward strand.
TTAGAGAATAGAAAGTGTTTATAGTCAAAAAAATTTCTAAATTAGGTACATAAGATGTTTTCACCTCACCAATGTTGTCACGAAGATAGAAACTAATAATGGGACTTATTTAACGAGCAATATTTGGAAATGGTTAATTTCAGTGCGCTTGATACTGTAAATATATCTTTATTTTAATATATCAAGCTTATAACATTTCCTATTTACTCAAACATTATTTGCAGCTTGCTATTTTTTTTAGCTTGCATTATTTTTTTTTTATAGTTTATCCATAACATAGCCATTGTTTACAGAAGTAGCCATTATGTTTATAGATATGCACTTTAGTGTTGGGAAATTTATGAATGAGTTTTACTAAACCACCCTACACCCACAGAAACCCGGGCAGGGCCGGGTACCCGGCTAGTAAACAATAAAACGGTAACGACAGGTAAAATGGCGCAGAAGAACAAAAGCAAATACGGATTAAAAGACAATGAAAGATACAAATGTATTTTTTAAAGAAATTACCTCGAAATGTGTCATAGTTATATCAGGTCCTTCGTAACCTTTCCCGTACAGTTCCCATGAAGATGTGTTCCTCAATATCGCTTTTTCCAGTTTCAGAAGGGCACTGTACACGGCATTTTCGTCGATCCCCGGACTTTTTTTCTCGTTGTGCCATTCAAGGTACATTAGCAGTTCCCTACAATCATGAGAATGAATGTTGCTTTTACAGTATACAGCTAATTTCACAGTAATAAACTAAAAATTTTTCGCTTTACAGTAATATACTGTAAAATCGCTAACTTTACAGAACTAAACTGCAAAAATTGCTAATTTTACAGTAATAAACTGTAAAATTGCTAATTTTACAGTAATAAACTGTTAAATTGCTAATTTTACAGTTTATTACCGTCCATTTTGCAGCTTTAAAGTGGATCCTCTGCTGTCAGCATTATACTGTTGTTTTTACAGTATAATACAGCTAAATTTTTACGGCAATGAACTGTAAATTACTTGCTTTTAAAGTAAGAGACTGTAAAATTCTTAGTTTGAGTTCATTACTGGTCATTTTTTGGATGAACATATAAGACTTGCATGAAGCCATACCAAATGATAGCTCCACAAGCCCTTTGGTTCAGCCAATGTAAATGATTTTGTAAAGACCTGTTTTTCGTGTTGTGAAAAAAATGACCAAATTGTCAAGTTTGTGCTTTCATTGCTCGCGATCTAAGAAGATTATCAGGCTTAAATTTGGTGATTTTGATCACTGTTTAAGGTAGAATAGCCTACTTGTGTAACAAAAGCTCATTGCGCTGTAGATTTTTTTCAAAATGCTGCTAAAGTTGGTTAAAAGTCGTTTTTTGGCAAATTTCGGCCACACGTTATCAGCTTGTATCTGCTGAAATAATGACTTTCTGAAGCTAATTCTTTACTCGTTTGTAGCCTGTTAGTCTTGTCCTAAAGGTGTGCAAGTGGCATCTTGATAGTTTAAATACTTGCTGAATTATCCGAGTTGAAATTCCAGACAAAAATGTTTTTCGTCAATTTTGGCTCAACTTCAAAGGGCAGTATCTCAAACGGGTCATCTTGAATTTGATTTTTCTTTATATGCGCACTTTTCTTAAGTAACAAAAAATATTTGTTTTATTTTTGAGACAAACTAGTTTTGAAAAGATATTGCAGATCAAAAACATGTTCTTATTCCATGTGAAATCAAACAGAAAATGATATAGACCTTAAAAGTTCATATCAATTAGTTCTATAAAAACCTAAAGGAATTATTGCGTTTATGTTTTGATGGAAAAATCCGTGAAAGATAATTTTAAAGGTTAGTTTGTGTTTGTGTGCCCCCGTAAAAACTCAAGAAATGGCAAAAAGTAAAGTTTCGTTTCTTGCAAAAAAGAACTATTTTTTCCTCGCTGCTAATAGAGCTTGAATGTTTGTCAATGTGCTATTTTAAAGATGCCAGTATTATACTGTTTTTTTACTGTTTAATACAGTTATAATTTAGGGCAATAAACTGTAAAATTGCTAGTTTCACAGTTTATTACAATGTATTTTGCAGTTTTAACCCATTAATGCCTAGCGTCCCTTTTCAGGGACGGTCCAAAAAAGGATCTGAATTTCCCCAAAATGATCATTTTAACCAAATAATAGTGTTCAGTTAGTACTTTGGTAGTGTTTCAATTCGTTATTAACAGATTGCTGCACATAACCATTGTAAAGTGTGTTCTGTAGCAGTTTTAATATGACATTTATCAAAAATGACATCGTTCACAATATCAAGAAAAAAAGCTCAGTTTTCAAAGTTATTCCCAGCTTCCCAGTTTATGTTAGTTGCTGATTTTATTTCTTTTTATAAAATGTCTTTTTAAATATTTTATCGCAGACAGAAAAATTTTTTCGCAAAAAAGGTATGTATCCTCTGGGGTCTATCGTAACTTTTAAAGGACGATTTTTCTTTCCTTAATAAAAGAATTATTTCTTACATAATATTTTTTTCATTAGTTTTCCTGTCTATTAAATACTGTTTGTAACCAGTATACAAAATATCTTTGGAAAAAAAATATCAGGCATTAATGGGTTAAATTGGAACTTCGGCTGCCAGTATTATACTGTAAAACAACTGTTCATTTTTTGCGGTATATCTTACAACAACAAGTGCTGCAAAACCACTTACGCCAGGGCTTGCGAGAAGGGCGACATGTGGTTCTTCTCGCAGAACTGCACCAGGTCCTTGGCCACGTCCTCCGGCAAGCTCCCATCGAAGTGGCTCCTCTGCGGAGAGAAAGAGTGTACCACGAGGAAGGACATCTTATGGAACCCTTGAGTTAAAAGGACACTTACGCCGTTCGGCTGCAGCGCGCTCGCCTCCATCGCCCCTTTCAGCATCCGGTGGTAGTTCTCGATCACCTCGCTCAGGCTGAGCAGTTGGATGCTGTCGTACTCGTCCACGTCCTGAGGATGGAGAACACGTGTTATAAAGCAGTGTAAAGAAAAATGTATATGATTCCAAGCTTCTATAGAAGATCAAGACTTCTAATATTTCTTTAAGATAATTTAGTTATTATTCCGTATGTCAAGCTGTTCATTTTCTTCAAGGAACACTTAACGCTAGTTTACATTAATTAAAATACTTTATTTACAATATATACAATCATCAAGAATGACTAAATTTGGCATATCAAGAATACTCAGAACAAAATAGTGATCAAGTTTCGAGAGTTCAGGTTTCCAGAATTACAAAAATCATGGAATTCCAAGCTATATTTAATTTATCGTCTGCTTCTTTCGAATGCTGCCAAACCAAAACTTGAAACAAAAAGCTTAACGAAAACAAGAAAAGATATTCAAATAGAACTAAAAATTAAATATTCAACACAGTGAGTAACCGCCTCTAAGCCAGGGCCAAGGCAGAAACATGAAATACACCGCCAACTCCTGTATTTCCATCATGGACTGCAGTTTCGTGGTTAATATGATGGAATAAACTATCTGGTGGTGTATTGCAACCAGTGGTCGGAAGTAGCGAAATAACTGTAGTAGCTACATTTTTAGTAGTTTGTAGTGTAGCGCACTACTTTTTAAAAAAAGTAGTGTAGTGAGTAGCGCGATACAAAAAAATGGTAGTTTGTAGCGATTTCAGGAAACTACTTTTAAATTTAAAAAATTAATTAATTAATTAAAAAAAGAGAGAGAACGAAGGAAAAAAACAAGGTTTAATTGACTCTGACTAGTGCAAAACTTGCACAAGTACAGCAGCGGATACAATGAGAAATAAAAACCATAAACGTATGAGCTGATCTTTAGATACATCATTTTGACGTAATACATTCTATATGTTTGATGTCGTTGGTTTATTTGGCATTATAATTTTTATTTTCCTTCAAATAATCTTCATATTCATAAATATCCCCTGGCAAGAAATTTAAAAAAAGTTGAAGGTTTGTTCTTTCAAACTTTCAGCTTTTGAATCCTTGTAGCGAATATTCGTAAAAATTGTAAAAAAAATCTAAAAAGGAAAACAAATTTTTAGCAAACAAAAAAAAGGAAACAAAAAAAGGAGAAGTAAATAAACTAAAAATCAAAAGAAAAATTCCTAGTTCTATTCCATATTCAAATGAGTTAATTTATTAATGTAAACTACTTTTCGAATTTTTTCGGTCAATCCTCAAACGGTGTATGCTTTTTATTTATTTATTTATTATTATTTTTTTTTTTTTGAAAAGTAGAGAAGTAGCGACTACAATTCAAAAGTAGTTTGTAGTCGCTACATTTAAAAAAAAAGTAGTTGTAGCTGTAGTTAACTACATTTATAACAAAGTAGTTGTAGTTGTAGTTCGCTACAAAAGAAATGTAGTTTTTCCAACCACTGATTGCAAAACTACATATTTTTCGTAGCGAACTACAACTACAACTACTTTCTTATAAATGTAGTTAACTACAGCTACAACTACTTTTTTTTTAAATGTAGCGAGCTACACTACTTTTGCAATGTGGTTGCTACTTCGCTACTTTTTTGAAAATAAATAAATACCAAGAATACACCGTTTGAGGATTGACTGAAAAAATTCGATAAGTAGTTTACAATAATAAATTAACTTAATTGAATATGGAATAAAACTAGAAATTGTCTTTGAATTTATTTGTTACTTTTCCTTTTTGCTCCTTTTTTTTTTGCTAAATTTGTCCTTTTTAGATTTTTACAATTTTTACGAATATTTGCCACAAGAAAAACCTTGTTTTTTTCCTTCGTTCTCTTTTTTTTTAAATTTTCCCCCTTTATTTATTTATTTTTTTAATTTAAAAGTAGTTTTCAGAAATCGCTACAAACTGCTATTTTTTTGTATCGCGCTACTCACTACTCTACTTTTTTTTTAAAGTAGTGCACTACACTGCCAAATACTAAAAAATGTAGCTACTACAGTAGTTTCGCTACTTCCGACCACTGATTGCAACAAGTTATGTCTGCACACTGTAAAATATGAAGTTCATTTTTACAGTATTATACGCTTAGAACTTTACCTTCCCTCATAGTGGGAGTGTAAAAGCATTTAAAGTTCGGTGAAGGAAAGATAGCTTCAAACTACAGTTGCGATCCCATTGCCATCCATAAAGCCTTTGAAGAGTATATAAATCTTGAAGAAAATGAAAGAGCCAAAGAGTTAATCATATTCAGGGACTGCAAAGCTGCTTTTCAGGCAATTCAAAGGGGTTCTTCAAAACCTATCATGGATATACATCGAAGACTTTATAAGATCTTCCACTTGAAGAGACCCCAACGTAGCACAAATAACCTTTTAACGTTTATAAACGTTTTTAAGCGGTTGTTACAACGTTAATAACCATTTTACAACCTTTAAACAACGAAGTGTGCTACTTGGGACAGTGCATCATGCAGTGGATTCCTGCGCACGTTGGCATTACTGGAAACGAGATAGCAGATACTTTGGCAAAAGAAGCAAGACAATTAAATACCAACAGAGTTACCAAAGTCACTCTCTGCGATATTAATTCTGTGGCTAGAGCAAAACTAATTGGTAGAAAAATCAAAATAAAATCCCCCCCCCTCCCCATCCCCAAATTCTAGAAATCAGTACCAATAGAACCTTCACCAGTAGATTAACAAGACGTAGGACAGGACACTTCAGGGGGATGAAGATACATAAAGACGGGACAAGGACGTATTGCCTCTACGAAAATTGCCCAGACACAGAATTAAGCCTTGAGTACCTTTTCAATTGTCTCACTATCCTGGCGCAATTACAACAAATGAGCGACAATCCGTGGGGAGACTTATACAAAGAAAATGGTCTTCGTATCGCTGATGCTGTACATAGGATCTACGGTGCTATTTAATTTTCTGTCTGTGACACGAAACTAACCGACACACCTAGAAATTTGAATTTTTGTTGGATTTCTGAAACCTGAAATTAGCAAAGAAAGAAACTGAACGAAAGGTTTAAAATGAGCTTATATGCCTGACATAAAGTGCCTGAAATTGAACAGAAAACTCTTTTTAGACCTTACACCCTCAAGTTCGTAGGGAGCCATATTTATATAATGTTAACATCAAATTTCTTATTATTTTTGAGTTAAGAATGAATGTTGGTTTTACAGTGTACAGCTAATTTCACAGTAATAAACTAAAAATTTCTCATTTTACAGTAATATACTGTAAAATCGCTAACTTTACAGTGCTAAACTGTAAAAATTGCTAATTCTACAGTAATAAACTGTAAAATTGCTAATTTTACAGTTTATTCGAGTTGAAATTCCAGCCAAAAATGTTTTTCGTCAATTTAGGCTCAATTTCAAAGGGCAGTATCTCAACCGGGTCATCTTGAATTTCGTAGGGAACCATATTTATATAATGTTAACATCAAATTTCTTATTATTTTTGAGTTATGCGAGATACGCATATACATACCTCATGAGAAATTTCATCATATTCATAACTGTAGAGTCGAAGGGAAACTGACTGACTCCAACTATGACTCCTTTATCTCAAAATCAGTCCAACTCTCACTCTTGCTAAAAATTTGGAGTGAAAATGAGTGACTCTGACTCCTTCTCCTTTACCTCAAAATTAGTCCGACTCTTACTTTTTATAAAAATTTGGAGGTAAAATGACTGACTCTGACTCCTTTACTCCAAAATAAGTCTGACTCCGATTCCACGATTCCGTCTCTGACTCCGCTGCTATGGAGGCAAAATGACCAATTCCGTCTCTGGGAACTTAAAAACTTTCAACTCCTCACTCCGACTCTCACTCCTTTACCCTCAAATCAATCAGACTCTGACTCCATGACTCCGACTCGGCAGTCATGGTTGAAAAAGCTTAATTTGTTGATAATCAGAAAGAATAGTTCGGCTACACATTTATAAATACATATGCGCCTTCAAACGTGCATAAAAAACTATTCCATAAGTTGATTCAATGGGTTAAATGGAATTTGAATGAAGGTTTTTTGTAATAACAACATGCAATGCTGTCATTACAATGCCCTTCGTACAAGGAAGTAAAAAAAAAATTAAAAAAGCAATCATAAAACAGTGAAATTTATCAGAAACAATGTTGCAATTGGCTACATTACCAAATGAAGAAGAATACAGTCGACGCTCAATATAACGACCGTCTTCGTCCTACAGAAAACGGTCTTTATAACGAGTGATCGCTATAAGAGGTAGAACGTAGAGTATGTTGGGATACAGTTGGGAGTTTTCTCACCGGTCGTTATATTAGGATGGTCTTTGTAACGAGTGGTCGTTATAGCGAGCGTCGACTGCATTTTACTGCCACCACTGAACAATACTGCCGTGCTAAGCACAAAAGTCGCATCTGCACTTCTTAACAAAGCTGAGTTATTACCAGGTGGCCCTTTGTGCCGTATTTTAGCCACATGCAACAGTGTATGTTCATTTGAGAAAGGGAAATATTTTTTTGAAAAATTCTGAAAAAGTTTCATCTGAGTCAAATACATGGTAGCGCAACACTTTAAAGAGTAATATCTCAGTTTGAGCTCAACTGCAGATACCACTTTTGCGCTTTGCCCGGCAGTATACTTTTATTCAGTACTTTTAATGATTTTAGATGTAATGACTCGAAAATGACTTTTTTTTATTTCGATGATGGGGAATGAGGAAAAGGTGCCATCGGAAGAGCAAAGTACACATCAAAATTTTGAAATTTTTTGGTCAATTTCTTGATTTGCCGCAAATACGTTGAAGTTTGGAAAAAATACATTTTTTTTGAGATTTTTAGTAAATTATTTTTAAAAAAATCTATTTTCGATAACGGGTAGGGCGGAAAAGGTACCACTGGGGGCATAGAAATTCCATAAAAAATTTGAGGACTGTGGTATAATTCCTTCCTTTTCCAGAAATGCATAGAAGATTTGGCCATTTCCTGTTTTTTTATACGTTTTAAATTCAACTTCGTCAAAACGTTAAAATGCCGTTTTCGCCGTTCTTATATGAAATAACTACATTGTTTGTCCCATATAATGCATTTTTGGATGTTCGGGGCTGAAAACTCTTTGAAAATAATACCCTAAAAATCTCGACAAAACTGCATTTTTTCCAAACTTCAACGTATTTGCGGCAGATCAAGAAATTGACCAAAAAATTTAAAAATGTTTATGTGCTATTTGCTCCCCCCAATGGCACCTTTTCCGCAGTACCCATCATCGGAATGAAAAAAAGGGCATTTTCAGCCCACCCGACTGAACAATAGGGTGGGGCGAAAAATAAAAAGTTTTTCAGATCAACTTCTAATAGTTGCCAAAAGTTGTCTTTGGTGATAGTTAGCTTTTGTGCAAAATTTGAGAAAAATCGGTTAATATCTTCAGGGGGCGCTGCGATCGCAAAAGTTTTACCATAGCTTTGTTATGGATTTTATGGTTACAATATCACAAAGAAAGCCTTTAGCTAGTTTCTTTGCGTTTTTTTTTTACTCAAAAGATGTTTTCATGCATATGAAATGACTCACAAACATTATTTTATATGATATATTTATATTAAAAAAAATCACCTTCTTCACGTTTTTGTTTCTTTTTAAATGCTTGAAATATAAATATATCATATAAAATATTTTTTTATGAGTTATTTCACATGCTTTGAATGCATGAATATATCTTATGAGTAAAAAAAATGCAATGAGATTAGCTAACGGCATTGTTTTTCCTATTTTAACCATAACATCCCGATAAAAGCTATGATAAAACGTTGCGATCGCAGCGCCCCTGATATCGTATAGAAATTTTCTATTCAGCTAACTATCACCAAAAACAACTTTTGGCAACTATTAAAAGTTGATCTGAAAAACTTTTTATTTTTCACCCCACCCTACTGAACAACCATCCTTCTAAAAATGTTTTACAGTACTAATACGTTAACTTTGTGTCATCCTCTTATCTCCCACTCAGCCAAACCGTCCTCTATTCAAACATCTGTCCACCTGCTTTGTTGTCACTTGACATAAGTGTTGATGAATTCAACTTTGACTTTCTAAATCCATTGTTTTTAAACTCCGCTTCGCTAACTTCTCAATACTTTTAACATGTGACATTTTATTTCGCCATAATACATTTTTTTTTTCAGTTTCCCATCTAACACATATATATGTATTGAATTTTGCTCGTCATACGAAATATGATTGTCACATTATTAAAAATGTGACCTTTTTCTAACACATCGTTCATTTTTTAAGGAGAAAAAGAGAGAAAGAGAGAGAGAAACAGAGAAAGCAAAAGATAAAAAAAATGAAAATTGTTTAGTCAGCTTGTAATATTTATTTTCTAAATTGATATTCTGTAAAAATTATTTTGCGTAATAGAGTTACAAAGGTAAAATTGCAAAGCAGTTTTAGAAATACAATTTATTTTTGAAAGGCATAACTATTCTGTACATTTTAAAAAACATTTAATAACAAATGAAAAATTTTATTTTGATAAAGCTTAAATTTCATCTAAAATTCTCTATTTTATAAATTCTAGTTCTACGGTAATAAACTGTAAAATTGCTCATTTTACAGTAATAAACTGTAAAGTTGCTCATTTTACAGTTTATCATAATGCATTTTACTGTTTTAAACCGGAACCTCTGTTGCAAGTATTATACTGTTTAGGGATGCACAGATAAGCAAATTGGCGATTACCGATTACCGATTAATCGGCTTTTGATAATCGGCTAACCCGATTAATGATGAGGGTGATTATGTTCAATACTATTAATTTTACCATTACTGTTTTGTCTTTTGCTTTTATGATTCTGAGTTTTAGAATAGTAAGTAATTTACTTCTGAGAGAATATTTTTTTTTTTTTTTCCATTTTCCTACTTATCCCAACATAATTTCATTCTTCTTACTTTCTTCTATATCTAATAAATAGAAGATAGAATTGGATTCGTGAAAATTTTCGAATGTCGAATTTTGAAGGATTTGTACGTTTTGAGGTGCGCTGAGTCCATTTCGACCATTTTTGGAAAATGTCTGTCTGTGTGTCTGTGTGTGTGTGAGTCTGTATGTGTGTGACCAGTTTTTGTGCCCGCGCTAGAGCAAAAGCTATTGCATGAAATCGAACAAAAATTTTTGCACATATGTACCACCATGGGAACTGGTGCACCTGACTTTTTTTAGCGAATTTCTCCAAGTGGGGTGGAGCAATCGCACGTGTTCTGCGCGGGGGTGATTGCTATATCTCAGGAAGTAACTAGCGGAATCAAACGAAAATTGGTCCATAGGTAGACCCTATGAAGTACAGGTGTTGATTCAATTTGCGTGTCAATATCTCAAAGGGGGTGGAGCAATCAAAAGTTCTTATTTTGTCATTGCACCTACTGTATCTCGAGAAATATTGCTGCGATTTGAATGAAATTTGGAATAACACTAACCCAATATGGAAGCAAGCATCGATTAAATTTTGGCGCCAATCGCCCCAGGGGGAGGGTGGGATGATTTTTGCGCTTAGTCAACAATGCGAAAAATTAATTCATTAAAAAATCGCTCTCACGCTATTTAATTATCAAAATAGCTGAAAACTTGCAATGATTTGAAATTTTTAACTGTTGCCAATTTCTTTTTACTAACAAATAAAATGTCTGCAATTAATCTAAACAAGGCTTTTGCAATGATTTCCAATTTCGCTCATTGATTCTGCATTTGCAGGGTTATTACGATAATTGGGAAATTGGAGCTGTCTCCAATTATTCGGGCGAGTACGTATTTTATTTTGTAACCGGAATTCATAGATAGATATAGAGGAAAGTTTCGTGACGGCCACGACAGCTAGTTTCAAATTTCAAAGAATAAATATTCATATTATTGTCAACAATATTGCATTAACACGTTGTTAATTATGTGAACTAGACATGAAAACAAAAAAAAAGGGGGGGGCGGAGCACTCTCATTTAGAAATACTTTCAATTTAAATATTTCAATTCTTAGTAGCAATTTAGTTCAAAACTTGTAATTCTTTATGAAAAGTAGAGGGAATCTAAAAGCACTATGCTAACTAATGAGAAAAGTATCGAAACATTAAAAAAGTTGCAACATTGTCTATGTGTATATTTATTCAAACTCGGAGAGTTATTTTATTAAAAACTTTATATCAACTTGAGGATTATAGTTTTGAAGGTATACTTTAAAAAATAGTATTAAAAAAAATCTTATTTAAGCCGATTAATCGGCCCGATTTTACCGATTATTAAGAAACGGCCAAGTCGCCGATTATGGCCAATTAATCGGTGCATCCCTAATGCTGTTGTTTTCACAGTATAATACAGTTAAATTTTACGGCAATAAATTGAAAAAATGGCTAACTTTATGGTAAGAATCTGTCAAATTGCTAGTTTTACAGTTTTTCCTGTGCATTTTACAGTTTTATATGAAAACCTCGGTTGCCAGTGTTGTACTTAACCCATTAATGCCTAGCGTCCCTTTTTAGGGACGGTCCAAAAAGGGGTCTGAATTTCCCCAAAATGAACATTTCAATCAAATAATGGTGTTCAATGAGTACCTTAGTATTGTTTCAATTCGTTATTAACAGATTGCACCACATAACCATTCTAAAGTGCGTTCTGTAGCAGTTTCAAAATGATCTTTATCAAAAATGACATCGTTCACAATCTCAAGGAAAAAAGCTAAGTTTTCAAAGTTATTCCCAGATTCCCAGTTTATGTTAATTGCTGGTTTTATTTCATCTTATAAAAGGTCTTTTTAAATATTATATCGTAGGCAGAAAAAAATTTAAGTAAAAAAAGTATGTACCCTCTGGGGTCTATCGTAACTTTTAAGGGACGATTTTTCTTTCCTTAATAAAAAATTTATTTTTTACATAATATTTTTTTTATTATTTTTCCTGTCCATTAGACACTGTTTGTAGCCAGTATACAAAATATCTTTGGAAAAAAAAATGTCAGGCATTAATGGGTTAAAAAGAGAGCAGTTCCTCTTTTAGAGTGCGCAGAGTTTTATTCCCATTTCTGCGAACATTCCGAGGCCATTACAAGTTCCCTTTTCTGACGTCAAACAAATGCGTTTTCCGTTTTCGGTTCACCTTCCGGTCGGAAGATATCATTCGTTTATTTGAACTCTACTCTGCATTTACGAGGCAAAAAAGTTTCAAATGACTATTTTTTGCAAAGCCCATGAGTATTTTTTGCTGAAAAATGTGAAACAGATAACATTTTCTGGCCATCAGAAACTTTCTAGCAATGTATTCACCCATTAAGGCCTGACATTTTTTTTCCAAAGATATTTTGTATACTGGTTACAAATAGTGTTTAATGGACAGGAAAAATAATTAAAAAAATATTATGTCCAAAATAATTTAAAAAAAAAAAAAGAAGAATCGTCATTAAAAAAGGGTGCTAGACTCTAGAGGGTACATACTTTTTTTACTAAATTTTTTTTTCTGCCTACGAGCACACTTTACAATGGTTATGTGCTGCAATCTGTTAATAATGAATTAAAACGATACCAAAGTAATAATTGAACACTATTATTTGGTTGAAATGTTCCTTTTTGGAAAATTCAGATACATTTTTTGGACCGTCCCTAAAAAGGGACGCTAGGCATTATGGGTTAACGCAACATAAATGCTTTTCTGCTTTCTTTCCTTTTACAAAATTTTCTTCATTCCAAAATGTTGCCGACTTTGCGACAAATTTCGTACGGAATTCGGCAAATGGCGTCCGACGTCTCATTTAAAGGTACATTATGCATGCTCAAATTTTATTATTCAGACTAGCTGGCCCGGCGCTGAACGGGCTACCTTAGAAATGATAACGATGTCTGATAGCGATGTCAAGTGACGCATCTGCTTTCCGTAGAGTATCAAACTCGCCACCACGGTGGCGGCTCGCTACGGCCAGCGCCCTCTACAACAGTTCATTTTTCGATGGTGGGGGGCAATTGACCCCCCTGGTCCCCCTAAATGCCGGGCCTGGCTTTTAACAATGAAAAACCGATTAAAAAGAGTTGTGGGCGAAATACAATAACTGTTTTTTTTTTTTTTTTTACTTACTGTTAAACCCTCAGTCTCGAACGCAACGTAAAATGTTTCTCCTGTGTTAATTTTTCTCCCAAGGAACCTCTCTGTTTGAACAGGGTAGACATACCTATTGTGAGTGACCTGTTGTTTGCCTTCACGATTATCTCTCTCTTTGTGTTATTCGCTCTCTGATGAAGTTCCGATACTGTTTAAATAAGGTGTATTTATGGAAATACGTTATCGGGCGATGTTGCGTGTTTCAGAGACTTCTCGCAACAGTAATGCATCAAATAATGCAAGTAATGCAATGGTTTAAAATATATAATACTAGCAGTACCCGCACAGCGATGCCTGTGCATTAAATGGAAATCAACAAAATAAATTTAAATTATTTCCAACCCTGTGAAGAAAAAATAGTATATTCTTCAATTCAAAGTGCTCTACAACCTTTAAAATTGAACTAAAAGTCCTGTTAAAGTTTAAAACAATTCGCCAAATAAATGAAAAAGACATTGAGTTAAGTAAGTAACAGGAGATATTAATTTCTCAAATTTAGTCAATTTTCAAGGCTTAACTCTATACGCAAATTTAAACCACCATATAACTTCAGGGACGAAAAAGCAGTTTATCTGAAAAATGGAACTAGTGTTTCAGTTTTGCGTATAGAGTTAAGCTTTGAAAATTGACTAAATTTCAGAAATTAATATCTACTGTTCTACGGAGAGAAACGTGCTAAAAATTTTCTTTTTCAGAAAAAAAAACCCACTATTCTGCGATGCATAATATTAGGTAGTGGTTGGGCGGAATACACCAAAAAGGAGACTAGTTAATTAATTTTAGAAAAACTAATTCGAAATTTATAATTCGGCGTTTGAAGTGCAGATCGAGGGGATACTTTCGAATTTTGTGCCAAGTTTCATGTCTGTAGTTACTGTGGGGGCTTCTAGCCATCGGTTAAAACAGGAGTAGCCAACCTTTTTATGGAGAGTGCCACTATCTGAAGAGAAAAAGTTCAGCGTACCACATTGTATTTTTCAACAAACTGAAAATTTTTGAAAAGTTAAAAGTAGATTATTTGTTGGCTCACTATGTAATTTTTACTTCAATGAAAAAAAAACCCTCGTAAATCTGAGTAATTGAAATTAAAACAATAAAGCTAAAACAAGCCTGAACTTAAGAGTAATCATTAATTAACACTTTTATAGGTTCTGTCAGTTGGATTATGCTTAAAATATAAACAAATGACATGAAATATTTTACTCTAAAAATTAAACAGTCAATACTTAATGTGGTTTATGAGTCTGTACCTTTTTCACCAAGTCATTAAGTTTACGACTAGTTATTGAGAATGCTAAGAAGTTTAAGTGTTTTAAGTGCTATCAATTAATATTCAACGGTATTAAGATTTTAATGCAGTCATAACAGAAAAGATTTGTTCAGAAACATATTTTGAGCCAAATCTTCAACAGCACCATGCGGCTAAAAATTTTGTTGGTACGAATGTCTAAATTTCTATACAACATTTATGACTTACTGTTGAAGTAAGCTCTTACGTTTGATAACCAATGCAAAAGGTCAGTAATTCCGCTTTGGTATTCAGGTGGGTAACAACAGTGTCTTACAGAACTCTAATTATACAGGGTGTCCACTCCTATCGTGGCCCAATAGCTAATTTCTAAACCGTTAGAGATAAGCAT
>JAXGGA010010754.1:0-45465 GCA_038373865.1 Uloborus plumipes
TGAAATATAAAGAGCAATTCAACAAAAAATAAATACAAATGTGATTAAGAAAGTTTGTGGCCACAAACTTGAAGTCTCGCACTGATCAATCTAATTTGTTTAAAAAAAGTACTAATGATAAACACTTAGTAAGCTTTATACACATTAATGTAAGTATGAAGGCTTTCACGGCTGGTGTCAATATTAGTTAAGGATTCCAGGCTGTTGTGCCGTGGTCTAATGGCTTTAATCCATACGTTTCAATCGCAACTGTGGCGGTCACCTTCAGTGGCTTTCAGCTAATCAACAACAAGCCACTGAAGATGACCGCCGCAGTTGCGATTGAAACGTATGGATTAAAGCCATTTAGACCACGGCACAACAGCCGGAATCCTTAACTAATATTTTGTACATTTTTTTATTTTAATCCAATGTGGACTGTAACTTTATTTTACTCTTAGCCAGCCTAAGCGATCAGCATGATTTCAGCAGTATTTACAAATTCAGTTGTATTTACAAATCTAGGACATGAATACGCCAACTTGATGTGAATTAAGAAATTAATGCACTATTATAAGTTTATTACATTTATTATCTGTTAATTAGTATATTTATTTGAGCTTAAAGGTTACCCAATGAGCCTTTAAATTCAAATTAATGTTCGTATGAATCAAAAAAAAAAAAAAAAAAAAAAAAAAAAAAAAAAAAAAAAAAACGTTTTCAGTGACTTTGAGCGAAAAATAAAGGCTGATTATTCGAACGATATTGTTGCAGTCCTTCAATAAATAAATTTTTTCTTTCATCAACATTTTTTAAAATTATATGTTAAATAAGTTGTTCATTTCGAAACATTGTTAAATTTGTAGTTATCATCGTCATTCTTCGTTCTGTTAATCTCGGAACAACTTGCCCCCACGTCAGGGTAAGTTGTTCCTTTTCGGGTTTATTTACCATAGAATTAATTATTAAAAAACCTTACGAAATAAAACTCAAAAAAAAAAAGAAAAAAAAAAACAGCTTTTGTATCAAAGGGACAAAGAAAAACCTTGGAATATTAATTTTAGAATCTTGTTTTCCGAACAAATTTTAAGCATGAGTAAAACACGGAACTTTTGGCCCCGCTCTCCCCTGCTTACATTTATTTTTTCTATAAGTATTTAATGTAGAACAAATTGAATGAAAGAACTAAGACTTACCATGAAGAAAAGAAGTTAGCTGCAGAACAGAACAGTTCTCATCAGCAAAAAAAAATCTTGAAAATAAAACGTAGCTATCACAAATAAATCTGTTATAGTTATGGTGGTATTGTGCAGCACAGAATATTTCATTACTTGCTAAGAAAGTGGAACAAAAATGCTAGCTGCTATGATCATGCATCAAAATTTATCATTAAACACACTTAAATATATGATAAATGATTTGAAAAATGAAATTACCATTTACTAGAAGTACTCCAGCCTTAAAAGTTATTTGTTTTAAGGATGTAGATCCCAAAGTCTAAAAGAATAAATGAATAAATATAGATGAAACATATTAATCAAACTTTGAGTACAAATATTTTTAGAAAAATTAAAGGAAGAAAATTTTGAAATTACATAAAATAAATTAATAATAGCAAAAACTAAGTATCTACTTCATTTTACAAAACTCCAAGGCTTTGAGAACTGGTTCTTAACGTTTATGTATATGTTGTAATTTTTGGGATTCTATCAGGAACAAAATATTTCTTTTTCATGTTTTATAAAACCCTTAAGTCGATGTTAGGTGATAAATTTCATTTACTTTCAACCTTTTAGGCAAAAATAAAGTAAATTATTTTCTTGAACACAAACAGTAAATGTTAACTAAAAACTTCAACAGCTGGAAATCTCAATGATGTTCAATTTAATGTAAGCTGATAATTCTCTAGCATATATTTCAATTGTGAGGCAATAAGTAAAAAGCTAAACTTCTTTGCTTCCATAATATACATTTCTAAGTAACAAGGGAGCTCCATAAATTAGGAGAGACATAGAGAAGCAAACAGAAAACAATTGTGAAACACTAACACAGTTGACGCTCATTATAACAACCACATATTATAAAAAGACTATCCCATTATCAGGGGCGATTATAAGGGAGGGGCAATCGCCCCTCCCTTGAGGAACTCTTCCACAATAATTTTTCAATATTGAAGTTCGAAAAATGCAACTTTATATGAGTTTTAATGAAGTTGGGGAAAAAGATTGGGGCTTTCCCCGGAAATGTTTAGAATTTGAAGTCCAAATAATTTGTGATTGATATTTGCAAAGCAGTTATCTCTACTAATAATAAAGCTGAAGGTGGGTCTGTCTTTCTTTCTTTCTTTCTGTCTGTTACGCGCGTGGCACCAAAACCGTTCGGTCGATTTTCCTGCCACTTGGCACAAAATTAGTTTGTAGCATGTAGTTTTGCACCTCGAAGCGATTTTTCGAAAATTCCATTTCGTTCTTTTTCTATTTGAATTCTTAGCGGAAATTCGATAAAATAGGGAAGAAATATTTCATACACATTTTCAAGTCTTATGTCATTTGAAAGCTTGAAATTTTCTGCACAAAATGATTTTTTTTCGAAGTTTCTACGATCATCAGGAGAGCTGTAACAATTGTTTTTAGAATCCCGGAATTCAAGGCTTACCTTCAATAAAGCAAGCCAAACGATTCTAAAATGGTTCAGCTCGAGAATAAAATTTGTTTGAAAAGAGAGATGAAATGAATTATTTTATCAACGGAAATCAACTTTTCATGTTGTTACCATGGTTACGTGTTCATACTTATTTTTGTTTCGTTCTTTTTCCAGCGTTGCCAGACGTAGTATTTTTGATACTACGGTAGTATTTTTTCGGCCCGAATAAGGAGCATAGTATTTTTCCGGCAACCCTGTTTCCAATATACTAATGACTTAATTAAAAGATTTGGCGGATTTTTTTTTTCATTTTCATAGATTTCGCATTTTAGCAATATTGATTTTGGCAACGTTTGGAAACAGTCGCCCATTTAGCGAGAAAGGGGTACCCAAAGCACAAAGATTAACCAAATATCGTATAAATTGCGACATTGCAACGTTCTTTTTAAAGTGTTTCATTTCGGAAAATGTATTGTTTTGTTTTTAAAGCTAGGAAAGGAAACTTTCTTCTTCTTTCCAATTTTGGTAAGATTTCTGTTGGTTTCTGTGAGCAACAAAATTGTTCTTATTTTCTCTTTTGGCTTATTTTTGTGCATCTCCCCTTGGGGTTTCATTTGAATGTCACAAGGGGACGCTTTACTCCTTTCATGGAGTAAATCAGTGTTAATTTCAATGCAGATGAATTGGCGCGACCACTTGGCGATATTTCGCCAAGTCTTTGGTCGCCAAGTATTTGGCGACAAATTTGGCGATTTTTAAAAAAAAATTTTGGGGGGTTCAATTTGGCGCTATTGGCGATATTTTGCGAAAAATCCACTGAATGATGTTAAAATCGACGATATTTAGGAGATTAATCATTGTAAAACATTTTTTTGCATTGTTTCGTGGCAAACTAGGGATTTAAATGTTTGAATTGTTATCTTGCTCCCTCCAAGCACTATTTTAGCACTTAAGGCATCTACTAAGAAATGTACACGTAAAAGGAAGTAGTGTAGGGTCCATACCAAATTTTTATGTCATACTTTGAAGGAATTGTATTTGAATTATAACTAAAATAGAGTATTTTTTCTGCTATATCAATTATTTTACAAATGAACTTTCAATTTTATACCACGGGCAAAGCCGTACGGGTACCGCTAGTGCATAATAAAAAGTAAGTGATAAAATTCAATCGCCCCTTCCTTTGAAAAATTTCTGGATCTGCCTTTGCCCATTATAACGTCTATACTACACTGCAAGGTTTCTTGACACTGAGGTCGTGATGTCAGTCTATGAAAAGCGAGCTAGATAAAACGTCACAGCCTACTTGGCGAATTAGAGGAGCTCGCTAACTGCGTGTGAGCTCTTATTGGTTCCTCGCGTTGTGACATTAGTGTCAACTTAAGTTGTTGTCTAGTATAGTGGGAAAAGACCCAACTTTATTTCTATACACTATAAATCTACCTCTTACAGCGACCACTCATTATAAAGACCTCTTTCTGGGGAACAGAGACGGTCGCTACATCGAGCGTCGACTGTATTGTAACAACTCTAAAAGTGATTTTTACAGTTTTTTTCTGTTGAGCATTTTATTTGTATAAAGGGGGTGGGGGGAACTACCACAACAGACCTGTTGAGCCATGGACAAAAGTGCTGCAGATTTCCTGCCACCCGAGCATGATAGTAACACCTTTTCACCATTCTTGATCAGTTTGGATTTACCAATTGTAGACCTAAATTTGTGGTTGCAATGTTCAAAAAAACAAGACCTGAGAAGAAAAAAAATAACTTCATCAATAAAGAACCATGACTTTAAGTAAATGAGATGTGATTAGAGCAAAAAACTTTGAGAAATTATTAGATTGCACTTCGAAAAGTTTTTCCCTATTTTCTTCTAAAAAAATTGCATTTTTGAACTTAAGTGAATAACGGGTTACCCAGAAAATACATGCAAGTTTTTACAACAAGGCAATTTGATTTTAATAGATTTTATATTTGTTGTACAAAACACCCTTCAAAGACTTCAAATTTTGGCTCAGAAACAAACTTATCACATGATATACATCTGCTAGTGAGCAAAATTAATTATTTAGATAGTGTATATACAAATCTTCACAACAAAATTACTCTACTTACATAGAAGTAGAGTTCATGTTTTCCATAAAGTTTATGCAATTAAACAAAAATCTTATATAATTGGAGTCTCTGTAAGGTGTTTTGTACAAAAATGAAACATCTGTTATCATAAAATAACCCAACTCTAAAAAGATCTAATTAAGGAAGTAGAGCAGTGATAGGGAGAAAACAATTAAGCCAAGGATACCATTGATCCCACAGAAACTGGCTTATGGTTATGCTTGCCCTTCAGTGCCGAATATAGGTGACAACTTCTGGGGCATGGCAAATTTACTTATGTCTGCATTTTTTTTAAAAACTCGATATGAAATAAAAACTTGAAGAAAATTGGGGAAGGGAGGCAGTTTTAAGTTTTTGCCTTGGTTTGGAAAATTTAGATCTGGCAGAGCTCACGAAAGGACAATTTTTACGAACGACGGAACATAAGTAAAAAACCAGAGTGAATTAGTCATTCATAACTTTATAAGCTTTACTAAATGTAATTAGTTGGGAAAGATAGCACAGAATGCACAGAATGCTGGGTTCAATCAATGTGGTTGAACCCAGTGTTGTGGTTGGAACAAATGTCTGACAGAATGTGGCTCTTTTATGGATCAGTTACCACGGTAGATGAATTTTTGTTAGGGCAGTTTAGAGTTCAAAAGTACAAAAAACAAACATTTATTTAACTTGAAAAGATGTGGTTTGAAGCCAAATGCACTTTGAATTTGCCTTATTTTTACAACAACCATATATTTGAGGAAATGGCATTCTTTGTTTGCACTAGTTAAACCTATTATGCAGGGCAATGCCTCAACCAATCAAAAAACAAAACTACATTCAATATGTAATTTCTGTTTTTGAACTGTCATGTCTGAGTTTAGCAAATCAAATTCGATTATCCATGCATTTTCATTTGAGATATAATTGTATTGTTACCCAACATTATCAACTATTGCAGTTGTTTAAAAAATTATTATTTTGTTATGCTCTTTAGAAACTCTGCATGTTTTTAAATTAATCATAAATAATTATGATCACAAAGTTAAGAATTTTTTTAACTTAATTTTATTTATTTATTTGAAATTCGAACAGAATTAAAAGACAAAGATAGCATTAAGTTAAAAAATTGTTTTTAAGATAATTGAAAAACAAGAAGTATTTTCAAAGTAATTATTCCCACTTAAGCAATTACACTTGTCATTAAACTAACAATCATGCATCAAGATTTCAAGAAACACAATGTATAATTTAGATTCATATCCTGGAATTTAGATGAAAGGCTAATTTAATTTATTTACACAAAATATTACTTTATCAAAAAATTTAAATATAAAAAATATATTTTAAAATTATATCATGTTAATTGCCTACTTGCAAAATGCATCTTTCTTCTGCAAAAGAAGTATTGACTTTTCTTTACATTTCTTGCAATGTTGGAGAGATCTGTAATGACAAGGATTTGAAACAAGAATAAGACCATGGTATACCTCAGCCAAGTAAAGTTGCTCATTTAGTCGAACTATCTGCAAGCCAACATGATAACTTGAAAGTCAACACCATAGAACAAATTCTCAAGAACATATAAACATTAAATGAAAATACATAAGAACTGGGACTGAAGGATTTGTATGAACAAACTGACATTGTTAGAAAACTCTGTCTAGTACATTTAAGTTTTATGTGAGAAAAGTAGCAAGTAATACAGTGGATGCCAGTTAAGTGAATCAGTGGCCAATTGAATCAGCCCCTTTTATGAATCAAATTGTCGAAAACAAAACAAAATCCAGCTGTATTTAACTAGTAGCTTTATTGAATCAAAATTGTTTTGAACAAACGTGATTCCTATAAGCAACTACAGTACTTCATTATTCATAAAAATTAAATTATCTCAAAGTTTGCATAATCAATAAAAGTGTTTTTGCGTGAGGTACTGAGCAAAAAAAAAAATTTTATATACATATATATATATTTATTTATACACAAAAGCACTGAAATGTAAACAGTTTATAAATTTCTGATGACTATTTTGAACCACAAATTTTGAAACTTATTCACTTTTAACGAATGAAAATAAACTCTTTCGGAAAAAACATTTTTTTTCCTTCAAAATGTGCTTTTTCCGATCACAAAAATTTTAACTAGCAACCCTATTTCTGGTTACGACATAACTTTCCAATACCTGAGTTCTATAACACTTCACGGGAATTACTAAAGACCCATCCTTCAAAGTAATTTGAATGGAACGATATAATTTCCAATGTATTCATAAGCAAAGATAAAATGATGAAAATAATATGTTATTGTTTACTTTTCAAATACCTTTTATCCCTTGAGTTTTCAGGTTTAAAAGAACATTTAGAAAAATCTTCAATATCATCCGTCACAGAACACATTATAATTTCGGTTGTTCTTCAAACACACATGTATTCAGACTTGAGTGTTTGATATCGTTTATTATTTAATCATTAAAAATCCATCTTATATGAATAAAAAGTTTGTTTATTTACGTAACATCGAGATCGGAAGAAAACGTGTTTTTAAATGTTGCCAGTTACAAAGAAAAAATGCTCTCTTCCGGTACAAAAGTATTAATGCCAATCACCCAATCACCAATCCTAGAGTCCTTATAGGACTCTAACCAATCCCAAGCGGTAAACAAAAGATTCTCGGAAGAATTCGCAATGTGGTGGATCTTCTAGTGGAGAGATGTACAAATAAAATAAGAGTAATTTCTCAATATGCATTCAAGTAAAAAATAGGATACAAATAGAATAAATTACTTACAGGTGCGTGTATTGTACAAATTTATGTCCCGAAGGGCTCAAGCCACTTATTATTAAAACTCTCCAATTTTAAATTTGTAAAGAGTGAATAGGGCAGTAGCAGCTGATGTCATTCTGGGAGACAAACAAACACCACGTGCTGATGACAGCTAAACATACTCGAAATGTCGTCTGCTTTTCTTACCGATGATTTGCTCTGCAATCTTTTTTCTTGTAAATTTGACTTATTTTGGCCCGTTCTTTTTCAGTTTTGGCTTGTTTTGTTTGTATTTCATACTGATGTTTCATTTTCAACGCATCAGTCATTAAAAAAAGAATATTTACTAAACTCCGCGTGTTTTTAACTACCGAGTAGAATAACAGCAAACTGTCTGCTAATATGCTTGTTTTGATAGGATTTGATTGTTCTGAATGCATTAAATATTCATAAACTGCGGATCTATCGATCCTTCTTTTAATTTTTTTGTATTTGTACGGCAAGTTAGATGCGCATCAGTTTAAAATTCATTTTTCCTTAATAAATACGGATCCTAATTGTTAATGATCTTGATTTTATCAATGTATCTTCTTTTTGCTTCGTTATGAAGGCTTTCACAAGACTCGGAATACATTTTACACTTAAAAAAAGGCTAAAAAACAACTGCGCACTCGCAATACCATGCTACTCATACAGTAAACATGGAGTTGCTTGTCCACCAGGAACGGTTGCTAGGCTCCGTTGCTATGCAAAAAGCACGTGGCTGCTACTGCCCTATAGTAAAATTTTATTTCGAATGAATGTTTTTAAACTTATTCGGGAGACATATAATAAACCCTTTCGACTTCACCCAAAAGAAGGAACTTAAACTGAAATTGATCCAAGGCATTTTTCGAATGTTTTTAAATTTTAGTTTGCAAATAATAAAAGTCTCACTTGAGACAAAATATTTAAAAATTTATTTAAGAGGATACCAGGCTGCTTTGACTCCCCCCTCACCTTAACTATACACTTGTTTCATTGAAAGAATTTTTTTCGTTTCTTTTTTATTCACTCTACATAGTCATAAACGTATACTTATTTTTATGTATTCCCCCCCCCCCCCAAAAAATATCATTTATATTTACTCATGTGTGACGTTTGGAAAGATAGTAATCGGACCTCGAATATATTATACTGGGGCAGTTTTTTTTTGTTTCTTACTTTAACAAAAATAATTACGAAAGTTCTCACTTGAGTTGTAAATCAAAGAATTTCTCTTCTGAACCGTTGTTATATTCGAACCGCAGTGCAACAAGCAAAACTTCTTGCCTCAAGATTGCATCAAGATTAACGTGTCAAGAAGGCAATCTTGCATCAATCTTTCCTCAAGATTGTTATGTTACTGATTTTCGATTGTCAGAGTCTTGCCACAAGATTGTCTGAAAAGGAGCATGCAACCTAAGGTTGTTATTTTCTTAATATGCAATCTTGTATAAAGATTGTTATAACAAGAAAATATCAAGATCTTGGCATTTTCTTGTCATGACAATCTGTATGCAAGATGTTTTATTTATTTATTTATTTGTTATTTCCATTTCAAATTCACGAATCAAATTTCCTTCTTAATCTATTTCTGTTATTCTTCAATATGGATTATTTTTCCAGCTGAAGAATATTTTAAGGTTGACACATGATCGGAAATTCACATGAAGATATTTTTGTTTATTCTAATTGCAATTTAATTGTATTTACTGAAAATGTCTACATTAACTTCCGATTAAACTTTACATCTTAAATCTGATGTTTCATTTTAGCTTGTAGACTTCAAAAAAGTGTTAAGTTCTTAGTTATAACTTGTGGGTTTGATAAAAATATGGTGCAATATTTGATTTATTTTTAAATTTATGATTCTTTTATTTACTACAAAGGCATGAAATGCCTAATTAGAATTAATTGAGGAGCATTAATTGTACCGAGATAATCAACAAAAAATTCAAGTTACATTCTAGATTGATGTCAGCTTTAAAAACATTCTTCAGACAAAAAATCAATTTATCTTAAAGAATAACATAAATAGCTAATGAATAAAATTTAGCTTATTCGTGAGCTGGAAGAGTGATTATGATAAAATCTTTGCATGTAATCCCTTGTTGTCAGCCACGTTTAGGAACGAAAATCTTTATTATCACCCATTTCTGCAATTGATTGCGTTATGGATTGTATAGCTCTGCGTAGAGATGCAATGGGTGGAAAAAACTCAGTTTATTCCCGGGAAAAAAAACGGATTTTTTGGGAAGGGAATTTTCAAAGTGTTAAGAAATTCTGTTTTTGAAATTTGTATTTTTCCGTAATTAGATATATTCAAAAGATATTTTCTACTGTTATGTTTTGCCAGTACATGGAATTGCTTATCAGAAAAATATTTGGAAATAATAAGTGAAAGAGGCCACCCTATCTTGAGTTTGTTTTGTCACGTTGTATAATTCATTCAAATTAAGATGGTTTGTTGAGTTTGCTTTCTAAAAGTGCAATTAATTGCTTATCCACTTGTTAATTGATGGGGTTTTTTTTAATAAAATGTTTAGTATTTTATGTAACTAACATAATTTTTTTAGATAACTAACATAAAAGCTTTTTCAATGTATGTCACATATTTTACCTCCTTTAAAACATCATGTTATTTATTTTGTTCCAATAGACAGGGTTTTTTTGTTTGAGTGATTTTTATCAAATTAAAAAAATTTATTTTTTCAGCATTATTTTTTTCTCTCTTTTTTTTTTAAGAGCTCCAAAGGTAGTGACACTTAATAACAGTACTGTTTTGAAAGTTGTTGCATTTTTAACTCAAATAATGACGAAGTCTTTATTTTTTACTCATACATTAGGCATAACAACTATGTAAAAAATTACTATGTTTGTAGACATTCAAAATTCCCAATGTTCCCCAAAATTCCGGGTTTATTCCCCGAACTTCCCGGGTTTTTTGCATCTCTAGCTCTGCGTCATCGAATAAATGCAGTAATAGGATCATAAATAAATAACTCTAAAACAATAATATTGCACACAACAATGAAGCAACCGAATTTGAACGAAGCCTAAAACCTGATATAGGAGTGGGAGGAAATTTTTTAACTTGGATTGGAAATTGGTTGACTGGAAGGAAACAAAGAGTAGTTGTAAGGGGAAATTTTTCTAATTGAAGTGAGTTTCTAAGTGGGGTTCCTCAGGGATCAGTTTTAGGGCCCCATTTGTTTATCATTTTTATGAATGATATTCACGAGAATATTTCGGGAAACATGAATTGTTTTGCTGATGACGTCAAACTTATGGGGATTGTAGATTAGATAGAGATGCAAAAAACCCATAGTTTTTGAGAGCAGGGAAAAAACCCGGGAATTTTGGGGAATAAACCCGGAATTTTGGGGAACATTGGGAATTTTGAATGTAAACAAACATAGTAATTTTCTACATAGTTGTTACGCCTAATGTGTGAGTCAAAAATAAAGACTATGTCATTATTTAAGTTAAAAATGCAATAACTTTCAAAACAGTACTGTTATTAAGTGTCATTACCTTTGGAGCTCTTAAAAAAAGACTGAATTAATAATAATGCCGAAAAAATTTTTTAATTTGATAAAAACCACTCAGACAACCTTGTCTATTGGAACAAAGTAAATAAAGGGATATTTTAAAGGAGGTTAAATATATGACATACGTTGAAAAACTTTTATGTTAGTTATCTAAAAAAAAGTTATGTTACATAAAATACTAAACATTTTATTTAAAAAAACCATCAATTAACACGTGGAGAAGCAATGATTGCAAGAGATAAGCAATTAGTTGCACTTTTAGAGAGCAAACTCAACAAATCATCTCAATTTTAAATTATGCCCCGCGACAAAACAAACTAAAGATTGGGTGGCCTCTTTCACTTATTATTTTGAAATATTTTTCTGATAAGCAATTCCATATACTGCAAAACATAACTATAGGAAATATCTTTTGAATATATCTAATTAGGGTAATAAATACAAATTTCAAAACCGGAATTGCTTAACACTTTGAAAATTCCCAAAACTCCCGGGAATTTTCAAAATTCCCTTCCCAAAAAACCCGTTTTTTTCCACCCTTTGCATCTCTAATTAACAAGTCTAATTTACATAATACTGAAGAATAAGTAAATCAGCTGCAAGAGGATTTGGATCATATTACTAAGTGGGCAGATAAGTGGGGTATGGCAGTAAATGTTGGGAAATGTCAAGTTCAACACTTAGGTCATGGAAACCAAGGTACAAGCTATTATCTACAGGGCGCAGCTGTAAGACGGGCAGCCAGAAAGTGTTGTCGATCTGGGAGTTTTAATTAATCAGGACTTCAAATTTAGTCAGAAGTGCAGTGTAGCAAGTAACACAAAGCCAACAGGATGCTGGGGTTTATCAATAAATCTATTTCAAACAAATCTAAAAAGGTTCTTCTGCCCCTGTATTGGTGAGACCTCATTTGGAGTATGCTATTCAGTTTTGGTCTCCACATCTTAAGAAAGATATTAACTTACTGGAAAGGGTTCAAAGGCGGGCTTCAAGGATAGTAAATGGGCTTACAGATTTAGATTATGGTTCCAGGCTTAGAATGCTTAAGGTGTACAGTCTTGAGCAAAGGAGAGTCAGAGGGGACATGATCCAGTTGTTTAAATTTATCAAAATGAATGATGTTGATGGGCTAAATTTTTGTTTAGAAAGCAGGACAAGGGGACACTGTTTTAAGCTATTTAAGTCTCAGGCTAACCTAGAGGTGAGGAAAAATTACTATTGCATTAGGGTTGTGAGTACCTGGAACAGCTTACCGGAGGAGGTTGTTATGAGTAAAGGAGTTGATAGCTTTAAGAGGGCCTTGGATCTTTATTGGGGATTGTAATTTGACTAGGACCAGCCTGGTTGGGCCTAGAGCTGGTCGTCATCTTTTGTATTTGTATTTGTATGTGTATCCACGTCTCCACGAGCAACGCTCGCTTCGCGTTGAAGAAGGAAAAAAAACGAAATGCTAAGTGGGGGGTAAAACTCCGGGTATGCGCCTCTCTCCTATTGTGCGCGCTAATGATCTTGACGGAGACAATGAGATATCAAGAACATTCTTTTCAATCTTGACGTTGACAAGATTTACGCAATCTTGATATTGCAAGACGAAATCAATATTAATATGTCAAGATGTATGCAATATTGGATAAAGATTACTAGAACAAGATTGTTATAACAATCTTTATGCAATCTTGATATTGCAAGATGAAATCAATATTGATATGTCAGGATCCCAGCAAGCAAAATATCTTGCCTCAGGATTGCATAAAGGTTAACGCGTCGGCAAATATCACTTTGCCTAAATGCTGCCTGAATAATGTTATGTTACTCTCTAAGAGCTGTCATCGACTTGCCCCAATGTTGACTGTCAAGGTTTATGCAGCCTAATATCAGTCGAGTTACAGGGTGGGCTCTGCCTTTGAAGCATCAAAATGCTGGCATAACAGTGTGAAATCAATCTGCATGCAAGAAGTGGTAGCTATTGTAATCTTGCATACATATTATCTTGACATTAAAATGGCAGGATACATTGATATAACAGTGTGAAATTAGTCTGTATGCAAGGTGCAATTGCTTGCAAGGTCTTTCTTTCTTTTTTCTTTTTTTGGTGTTATTTTCGCTTCAAATTCACGAAGTAAATTTCATTCTTTAACTATTCGTTTCATTCTTCAAGCAAATTGTTTTTTAGCTTAGAATATTTTTAAGCTGACACATGATTGGAAAGTCATATAGAGATATTTGCTTTCGTTCGATTTGTAATTTATTTGCGGATAATGAAAATTACTTCATTGATTTTAGAATAAACTTTACATATTAAAATTCATAGACTTCTTATATAGTGGCAAAAACATAGTTAGATTTTTTATTATTTATTTATTTTATTATTATTATTATTATTATTATTATTTTGCTTAACAGAATGAGTCGCACTATTAAAAATACAATGCAATATTTTATTTATTTAAAAATGTATGCTTCTTTTCGAACTATTAATACATAAAATGCCTGGTTAAAATTATGGAGAAATATTAATAAATATCGCAGATAATAAACAAAAAAATCTAAGTCCATTTCTGAGTGGATGTCAGCTTAAAAAATACACTTAGACAAAAAACTAATTTATTTTCAAGAATAACATAAATAGTTATTGAATAAAATTAAACTTACTAGCGAGCTTGAAGTCATTTTATGGTAAAACCGTCACTGCGTATAATCCCTTGTCTGCTTTGTTTAAGAACGAAAAACTTTATTTTTGCCCATTTCTGCCATTGATCGCGATATTTATTGTGTATAGCACTTGTTAAATAAAGGCAGTTAAGAATGATTCAAATAATTTCTAACACAATCATATTCCACGCTTAAGCAAACAGATTTTTAACGAAGCCAAACTGCGCTACCACGTGCAAGCTAACTCGCTCTCATGTTCTTGATAACGCCGAAGAAAAAAACCCACGATACAAGAAACAAGGAATGCTGGGAATAACAGTCCGCGCATGCGTATCTTTCAACAAAGATCCAGGTGGGTCGGGAGCATGGGTCTTTGTTTGCTAATGACCCTGACGGCAACAGCATGAAACCAGTGTTTCTCAACTGCTCCTTTTGAATCCTGACGCTGACAACATGTATGCAGTCTTAATATTGCAGGAGGAAATCAGTATGGATATTGAAAGATGAATATAATCTTGTACACGTGCTATTTTTGCAATATATACTTTTTAATCTTTATACAGTCTGTATGCAGTAATTTAAATTTAATACTGACGCCATCAGTACATTATCAAGATCTGTCAAGGCTGATGCAAGAAATTTTGCTTGTAGGGATGTATGTAAGATTGCATAAAGATTGCTATAACAATCTTGTTATAACAATCTTTATGCAATCTTTATGCAAGATTAAATACGCAATCTCGACGCCGTCAATACGATATCGAGATCCGTCAAGATTGTTGCAAAAAGTTTTGCTTGTAGGGAACCGAGCTGAAGGCGGAAATCCTCTCATAGAAGCAAACTGCTCCGAACAAACTGGTAGCTAAAGTATAAAAATAGCTTGACCGCAGCAATGGTACAGTTAAACTTGAAAATTGAAGGCAAAAGCTTGGGTTTCAAAAGTAGTAACTTACGGCCCCTTCCAGCTTAGGGCTCATTAAAAAAAAAGCTCATTCAGCTCATTGGAAGAAAAAAAAATCTACGAGATTAGATAGAAGGTGCGTCCGCCGAGCAGGGCTGATACAGAAAATTTTTGAGAGAGGCCTCAAAAAGTAAAAAGTCCAGCCCCCCCCCCCCTCCACACACACATATTTAATTTACAGAAAAAGATTTCATGCGGCTTGCGGCTCTATAAAAATGCCCTTTGAAGAACCTTTAAAGCCAAAAAGTAATGTTACATGTTGTATACTAATTTACGTCGAAATTTGGATTGGGGGATATACTTTTTAAAATTCTAAGCCTTTTTCAACATTTTAACTACTATACCTTTAAAAATTTCACTAAAATGGCATAATAATGCATGGTATTTCTCAGAAACATTGTCCTACTATAATCAAAGCAAGAAGTTATTAAAACAGGATAATGAAGATTTTCTGATAAAAGAAAAACAAATGAGTGAATATTATGTTACCTTTATGTTATGTGTGATATTATGTTACCTTAGAATTCAATATCTTTCAGACTGACCTCCACTGCAATATACTACTCCCAAAGCAAACCTAAGTAGTTTTTATTCAGATATGCTTTGTGTGTGTGTTTATTTAAACAAAAACATAAATAAATTCATTAATAATTAAATTTTTACAAACGGAATGAAGGAATAAATTAAAAAATATAGTTAATGAAAAAAATAAATTATTCTACCTCTTTGGGAGGGGTTAGGGCTCTGCCTCCCCCCCCCAAAGAAATCGCTACTGCAGCCGAGCTAGTAGGGGGCAGTATTTCTTTTAAAAAACACTTGCAGTGAAATGAAAGAATATGTGCTTTTCAGAGTCACCCTTCATGGCTTGATTTACATAGAAACCCGTAAAGAATGGGCTTAAGGCAGTGGCGGCGCCAGCTATGGGGCAGGGGTGGCAACTGCCCCCCCGTCGGGAACGTCTTGCCCCCCCCCCCCCCATCGGGGAAATTTTCTAACTTCGTTGGGATAATCCGACGATCAAATTTTCCGACAGAAATCTGAGTGCCGAAAATCTTTCCGATTCCGACGGACCAGTAAACCTTTTTCAATAAAATAATTCAATCAAAAAAACTATTTTCTTTTCTAAAATATTCTCATTATTTAACGAATTACGCGTTTCCATACCAATTTTGAACACGAGAACCTTCGGGAGACAAGCAGGGGAGTAGCAACAGAGGATGCATCGGCTAGATGTCGTCGTATCTCTTTTGAACGAACGTAAGTTCTGCTGGAGAAAGTTATTTTTGTTCAGGCTGAAAAGGACAATTCTTCCTCTTTTTTTCTTACCAACTGTCCCCACCCGCAAATCGCCAGCAGCATCAGGGTTGCAGCAGCATGGCAAACGGACATTCATTGTCACTTTCTGAGAATCTGATAATCATCAACAATAAATAGCTGTTTAGTTGCCTCAACCTCATTTCTTAAAATCAGCCGCTAGACACGTGTTTCACTTCAGGGCCTTTGCCACCCTCTGAGGAAGAGCGATACTTGAGACTCTGGGATTACACCCCTTTTTCTTCTCGTAAACCAGTGCCGCGGGCACCCGAGCGTTGTGCATAGAGAGTTAGTGAAGAAACGAAGCATACCCTAGGCCCCAGTTTAAATTCGCCCTTCGCACCGTCACGTCATGGTGACAGAATGCACTAAAACTTTTCATCACTTCTTAACAAGAGAAAAAAAATCTTAACTAAAATTTAAACGAATTGAAATTTAACAGAACAGAACAGATGTAAATCATGTCCAGAAGTAACTGGGTAAGTGTTGTGTTATAAACTTTTGAAATGCGTTTTTTTTTAGAAATAGGGGCAGTATGAATTTGATTTTTTTTTTTGTGTGTTTTCTTTCTTCGTTTCTTTCTTTCATTTAAAAACGTACACATTTAGATAGCAACGAGTTAAAAATTAAATCTACTCCCTTTGTGTTTAGAGGTGAGGAAAAAAAGTGTTGATACTTTTTTTCGCTCATATTTTTCACTCTCAAGCACTCAGACTAGATTATAAGATAATTCTTTTCATTTATTAAGTTCAATTACATTTCATTTGTTTTTCATTTCCTTTATCATTTAATATTTTCGTTTTGTGTATCTCTGAAATTCCTTCGGAAAATAAATTTGTAGATGTACGTACATCTTTATCCTTTTGTTTAGTTTCAATCCTGATTGTAAACCCCTGACGCAACAAGGTAGGGGGTTGACGTGTCTGTGTATTTGTCGATCTGTCTGTGGCACTCTACAGGCTGATCGGATGGACCGTTTCGAAAAAAAAAAAAAATGTTTAAGAGTGTTCTCAGCTAGATCGCGTTTTCGAATGACATTAATTAATGAAGATATTAATTAAAAACCTTTAAAAGGTTTTCCACGATTTTTGAAGAGAAAAAAAAACAAGAGAAAAGTAAAACAACAGTATCAAAATGAAAAAAAAAAATTCTGCATCTGATAGAATGTGTTTGAAACTCCCATGTTATTTAGAATTCGAATGCTAACGTTTTTTAGAAAATGCGGCTAAACCTTAAATTTACGCAATTGGAAGCCGATGTCATTGTTGGCCCACGAAGAAAGAAAACTCAATGATTTAAAATGTTTTTCTGTTGCCATTTTATATTTGTTAACAATTAAAATACTTGTAATTGATTTTGTATGAGGTTTTAAAGGAATATTCAATTTTCCCTCTTTATTCTGCTTTTGCCGACTAGCAAATTTACTAGTAAGGATTATCGTTCCTTTCCGCGTTTACCTGGTCCTCTTGAAAACAACTGAATTTATTTAAATTTAAAATGCTTTTTGGTCAGTGTAGTTCCTTTTAATATGAGCTCGGCACTTAGGGTCTGGGTTTTTTTAATTTTTTTAAATTTAATCTTAATACTTGCACTGTTTTGTTTTGGGTTTATGGTCAGAATGATTACCTTTTTGCGAATGCACCATAAAAAAATTAAAACACTGGAGAACGGGGGGGGGGGAGGTATTTTTACTTTTTAAATTATAACTGTTCCCCCCTGTCGGGCATTTCCTAGAGCCACCTCTGGCTTAAGGATCCCCAGCTTGGGGGCCCCGAAAAATTATTGAGCAATAAATGTATGTTTTGTAATATACTTTCCATTGTTTACCGTTTTTGTATTGCAATGTTTTGAAATATTTTTAAAAGAAATTGCAATTCAGAGTCTATGCCGAAAATTTTCGGAGGATTTCGAAACCTTTGGTTAAAAAAAAAAAAAAAAAAAACTCCGAAACTTTACGGAACCGTCAGACAAAATTTGCTTCATAAGAACATCTTAAGGAGATCATGGTGCCCTTCCCTGACCTCTGGATTTTTGCTTAGTCTCTACTAGAAAACATAGCGGGGCAAATCCGAAGAATTTTTCAAAATTGAAGTAAAAAATTGCAATTTTGGGTAATGATTAGGGAAACGGAAGACTTGGGTTCCTTCTCGATTTTTTTTTAACTGAAGTTAATTTTAGGCCATCAAAGATATCCTACAATTAACTTCAGTTTTGATGACGTGTGGGAGTGAAAGTTTAATATTGTTCTAATTACAAAGAGCTTTCCACTTAAATTCCATTTTTATAGGAAACAGAGCGGGTTTTTTTTCGTATATATATATATATATGTATACAGTGGACAAATTAATTGAATCAGTGTATTGTTGAATCAACCGCTTAAATGAATCGAATCGTCAAAAACAGAACTAGAACCAGCTTCATTGAATTGGCCGCTTTATTGAATCAAAACTGCTTTGAACCAACGTGATTCATATAAGCGACGGCTACTGCAAACTAGGACCAGCAGTGACATGTTCTAAAATGACAATTACTACTCGTATTATATTATAATTTCATTTATTTATTCACTGATTCTTCTTGTTTTCATTTTGAGAACTACTGGCATATTTAGCAATGCTACTTTTAATAAAATAAGTGATTAAAAAATAACGTTATGAAATTTAAATCTGAACTGTATCAGAAATTAAAAAATTTTACCCCCATACAAATTCGAAGTTATTTCGGTGATGTTCAGTGGAGAATTTATTATGTCGCAAATATAGTAATTGTGAGAGCCCTCCCCCCCCCCCCCCACACGACTAAAAGGCTCCTTCGTAGGTGATTCAAAAAGGCACAGAAAAAATATTTTACTCAATTCTGTTCATTTCTTAAAGCAGCGATTCACAACCACTCCTCGGAGATGTATTTTCTTTGCTGTGCAAAAGTTTTCTTTATTTAAATTAAAAAACACAAAACATAAAAACCATAAATTTATGCGATATTTTATCTCTTATCATATTAATTACTTCAACACGTTTTTGCAGTTTTTCTCAAAGATTTATTCGCTAGTGCACATTCGCTACTTATTTTTAATTTTTAATTTTATTGTAAGTCAATAACGAGGAAAAAAATCTAAAATTAACTTGTGCAATCGTTCTTTACTTTCAATCAGAATATTTTTTTTTTTTTGAAAAAAAGTGAAAAAGACAAAAAAAAAAAAAGTAAATAAATAAAATAAAATAAAGCCATAAAGAAAAAAAAAACCTTTGCCCGATCACGAATTTTTACCGGTCCGTGGGTTAAAAAAGGTTGAGAAACACTATCTTAAAGGGCCCCAAAAATGCATTGCGACAGATCCCCAAATATGTAAAATGCCTCACTGCTGATGTTATCCTTTTCTGGCCTCCCCATTTGATGTTGCATAGCAAAATAAAAACAAACGTTCTATCGAAAGCATCCAGCCCTTTGTTTCAGCCTGTTTTATGAATGGGTTCAAAACTGACGCAAATAACGCCTCACAAAACGCATTAAGAGCTTCGCAGAAATCTTTATGGGCAGTCGTTATTTCCTTTCCCACAAAAATGCTTAAAACGTCCAAGGCAAACAACCTTTGACAGTGAAAAGTTCTACGAAATTCGGGTTTGGAAGAATACCTGTTTATTTAAACATGCACTGTACTCATCTTTGTCGAACGAGAAAACGGTACGCAGCCAAGTGTTTTTTTTTTTTTACAATGTAAAAAGAAATGGAATATTTCAATTCTTTAACACATTTAAATTGAAAAAAAAAGTTAGAAAATAAGCATTTCATATACTAATTAACCAAATAGCCGAAACTTTGTTACTTACAAATCGTATACTTTATTTATTGAATTACAGGATTCATATTTCCAAGAGCGTATACAGGAATTTTATTCAGGAGTGACCCAATATCAAATGTATAAGTTTGAAATTAAAATTCTTATTCAAATGATTAGTTTTGGATTTTTTGAGAGGGACCCAGTTCTCTTCCGAGCCCGTTCTTTCGAAAACTGACTAACAAACCGGGGGTGGGGGGGGGGGGGGGGATGGGAGAGGGCAGCCTCAGCACTTTGTCACTCAGTATATTGCATAAAATATTAGTTTGATTAGGAAACTTGATGAGGATAGGCCGACTTTCTAGGACTACCCTATTCTGGGATAAAAAAGAGAATGGATAAAATTTAATTTCCACTTTTCATTTTTTTTAAAGCAAAAATGTTTACCTTTGCGCATTCAATTAGTTTTAAAAATAAAATTTTACAACATTAAAATTAACAAGCAAAAACTTTGCAAGCACGCGTTTCAGGATAATAAGGAAATCTTAGTCAGTGGAAAGGCTCAAGTTCTGAGACTAACAAAGCTCAAAAACGTCAACATCTTTGAGTCATCACTCTACAAAAAACGTAGTTTTTTGAAGCTGAAATTTTCAAAAATTCAATTTCGTTTTAAATTACTTAATATTGTTTCTTTTAGACACCTATAGTTGGTCACATTCCTTTTTCTTTATTTTGTCACTTTCTTTTGTAATTAAAATTTTGGATGTGAACGGAGAATACCTTTATGCTTTTTACAAATGTGCACGTTAAGTTTTCATAGTTTAAATTCACCTGATTGCTCAGTACAAAATGCTTCATTGTACAATGTAATAAAGAATATTTTTTGCAATTACTAACTATTTTTCCATTTTATATTACATCTGCTCAAATTTTTACGAAATAAACCTGTATGCTGTATTGGGAATATAGTTGACGGATTAACACTAAATATCCCTCTTAAAATTGAATTTTTTAAAAAGTTGTATTCTCCATTACACATCTCCTTTACGTTTATACTGTAACGGATGATACAAGTAGTTATGTTTTGCTTAGCACATTGTTTTGATTTAGGGTTCTCACATCCATGCAGTTTAGAACTTACTAAAAGATGTGATTTACAATTAACTAAAAAAGCAATAAAAAAAAGTATATAAACAAGTCTTACTTTTTAAAATCAAGAAAGGAGGATACGCGAAGTGAATGACCTATTTGATTTCAACTTCAGCAAGAATAATGCTGGGCTTCTTTCACACTATGTTCACACTTTTATAATGATGGTCAAGACTTGAGAAACTGGCTAGACGATCTAAATCTCTGTAATGAGCAGACAAATTTGCTATCTATGGGAAATTCTTGTACGTAATTAGATTCTGAACGGAGGATACAAGAAAGACTGACGGCTACTCAAAGGATTATTAATGCTATATAGATATATTTTTATTTTGTAACATAATTCTTTTAAACTATTCAAAAATATCGAATGATTCAAATTACTTTATTTAATCTGCTTACGTTTTTTGTTTTGAGCAAATAAATGAAAAAGATTCAGGAAGGGAATGTGTTGCGACATGTAACAGAAGCGTACAAGTATCTCTCCGTTCATTGAAAAAGAAAATTTGAAAAAATTAAAACATTATTTACAGTGAACTCTCACTTATACGCCGCCTCATTTATGTGCTTTTTTCCCTTATACGACGATTTTAAATGGTCCCAGCACATTCCATAGCAAAATAATGATAGTATCATTCATTTATGCGTCGCTCTTAAGATAAATATTTCACTTATACGCCGAATTTTCCCTGACATGTAAAAAATTTAATTTACAGTGAACTCTCACTTATGCGCTTGCCCTAGGGACCACCAGAAAAAGGCGTATAAGTGAGAGAGACGTATAAGTGAACAAACCTATTTAAAGGACTAAGACGCAACACAGTTTCTAACGAGAGAGTGAATAAGAATGTTTCTATAGAAAATGGACATATTACTACAGTTTGGCAATTGCTATAACATAACTATAACGATTAAGAGAAAACAAAAGTTGTAGCATACCTAATTACAAACTGTTCCCTTAAAAACGATGCATAATAGATAATTGTCCCTCTCCGAACTTTAGTTCATGCGGAAAAAATGCCTTCCGTGAGCAATAAAGGCGAAAGATTAAAGAGGAAAGCAAAGAAAAATGCTGATTTTTTAAAGAAAATAAATTTTCATACATTTTAGGGAAAATTCGGAGCATAAGTGAAATATTTATCTTTAGAGCGACGCATAAACGAACGATACTATAATTACTTTGCTATATGGAATGTGCTGGGACCATTTAAAAGCGTCGTATAAGTGAAAAAGGCGTATAAATGAGGCGGCGTATTAGTGAGAGTTCACTCAGTTCACTGTATTTTCCTTAAAAAATAAGCATTTTTCTTCACTTTCCTCTTTAATCTTTCACTTTATTGCTCACAGAAGGCATTTTTTCCGCATGAACTGGAGTTCAGAGAGGGACAATTACATATCACGGAACGTTTTAAAGGGAACAGTTTAGGGATGCACCGATAAGCAAATTGGCCGATTACCGATTAATCGGTTATTGATAATCGGCTGGGCCGATTAATGATTAGGATGATTGTTTTTAATACTAACAATTTCACCATCACTGTTTTTTCTCTCTTATACAATTACGAGCTTAAAAATGTAAGTAATTTATTTCTGAGAGAAGACTTCTGTTCCATTTTCCTACTTTTCACAAAATAATTTCAATATTTTATCTAATTTCTTAGAACCAATTTTCATATTATTGTCAATAATGTTACATTAACTCATTGTTAACTATCTTAATTTTACATAAAAATTCAAACAAAAGGGGGAGGGTCTGCGACGAGCATGCCAATTTAGGAGTACTTTTAATTTAAACTTTTTAATAATTAGTAGCAATGTGTTTCAAGACTTTTATTCTTTGCGAAAATTAGAGGTTATCTAAAAGCACTGTGATAAGGAGAAAACTATTGCCACATGAAAAATGTTGCAACATTGTATATGTGTATATTTATTCAAAGTAGGAAATTTAATTTATTAAAATACTTATATCAACTGTGAGAATTATTATTACTGTAAATAAAATTATTTATCATATTTTCTTAGTGAAAGTATACTTTAAAGAATAATATTTTCACAATATTTTTTCGACCGACTAATCGGCCCGATTTTGCCGATTATTAATAATCGGCAAAGTGGCCGATTATGGCCGATTAATCGGTGCATCCCTAGAACAGTTTGTAATTAGGTAAGCTACAATTTTTGTTATCTCTTTATCATTGTAGTTACGTTACAGTATTTGCCAAACCGTGGTAATATGTCCAGTTTCTATAGAAATATTCTTATTCATTCTCTCATTAGAAACTATGTTGCGTTTTAGTCCATTTAATAGGCTTGTTCACTTATACGCAGGGCCGGATTTACACATCTTTCGCCCATGGGCCCTAAAATTATCGCCGCCACCCCCCCTCAAAAAAAACCGGAACTTTGTTTTAGTGTAAAATGTTCTGATTTTGCACAAGATGAATATGGGCGATTCTCTGTAAACTGGTAATTGGCTGTCCGGACTGAGTATTTTAAAACTAATAAAGTGTAATAAAGTAATTATCGCTCTTAATACAAGTAAAACATTCATACTTTGTGACCCAATTGTACTTAGAGCAGTGGCGGATCCAGACTATGGATTTGGGAGGGGAACTTTTGTAGAAACTGTTTATTGGGGGGGGGGGGGGGGTATATTAAATGAACCCTCAAAAATATTTAAACATAAAGCTCTCTCTTTTTGCAGTGTGCTTTTTAATAAAGAATTAAATGCAATACAAATTTTTTTCGTCACAAATTCTCAAATTTTTATTTCAATCCCCGTTTGTTTGTTGTTGAACTTTTTAATTAAGAAAAAAACATTAGCAGAAACTATGAAATATAAAGAGCAATTCCACAAAAAATAAATACAAATGTGATTAAGCAATTTTGTGGCCACAAACACTTAGTAAAAAAAGATTGCTGAAAAAACCGACCTTCTCTTGTTTGAATTTACAGTAACCCCTCGTTATATCGCGTTTTTCGGGGGACAAGAAAAAAGCGCGATATATTCGACAGCGCGATATAACCGAGGTCATTAAAAATAGTTTCCTATCCAGCAAGTTTTTCTCTTGGGAATGTAAAATTAAAATCAGGAATTTTCAAAAAAAAAAAATGTAGATAAGCTGCACCACCGTATACGCCGCAATTCGCAAAATTACGGAGAAAAAAAATGTGTTTCATCAGATACGCCGCATCGGTGTATAAGCCGCATAAAACGTAGTTGAAAAAAAATTTCTGCAAGAACTTATGCTGCAGTATACTCGTATTGACATCGTTGAAAAACAATGACAAAGAATTGGGAACATTGATTTGAAAATAGTGTTTCAATATCATAGATAATTAAAACGTTGCAACATTTTGGCGATAACGGCAACTTATAGTAACCCGGTCCTACTCCCTGGTAGTCTCTACAGCAACCTTACTTCCCATTCCCTCAGCTACGGGCGGCCGGCGGGCGATTTTGTTTTTCGTTTGGAGTTGATGTTTTTTTTCCCCTTAATTTATTCCCCTTCCTTATCACTAGCGATTTTGATTTTTTATTTGTTTTTCGTTTGAATTCGTTTTTTGATTATGTTGGTTATTGTTGATGGTTTTTTTTTCTTAATTTATTCACCTTCGTTATCGGATCTAGGAAAGTAAAATAACATCTGAATAAGCAGAAATGCTGTCACCCTTTTTAAAATAGAACTATTCAAGGGCGTTGCAGTAGTGGCTTTCGATGTCGGACTGAATTTAGGAAAAAATAAACATAGCATGCACTTAAAAAAAAAAAAAAAGACAAAAACAAAACTTTTACATCGTACAAGCCGCCGTGGCGAAAAGCCGCAGGAGTGAAAAGTTAGCTTTTAAACACGTATAAACCGCGGCTTATCTGCCCGAAAATACGGTATATAACAGCACATTTTCCTTCTTTTCTGTTTGTTTTGAAAATTTGTCATATGGCTTTCTTTTCGAGCATTGCTGTGGAAATACTTTCATTTACGCAAAACTTGTTCGAATCAGTAATTTTTGTAAATCAATGATAAAAAAATTAAATAAATTCTTTCTTTCATCAACATTTTTTTTTAAATTATGTTTTAAATGAGTTGTTCATTTCGAAACATTGTTAAATTTGTTGTTCTCATCGTCATTCTTCGTTCTGTTAATCTCGGAACAACTTGCTCCACCAGCGGAACAACTTGCTCCCCCGTCGAGGTAAGTTGGTAATTTTCGGGTTTATTTACCATAGAATTAATTATTAAAAAACCTTACGAAATAAAACTAAAAAAAAACAGCTTTTGTATCAAAGGGACAAAGAAAAACCTTGGAATATTAATTTTAGAATCTTGTTTTCCGAACAAATTTTAAGCATGAGTAAAACACGGAACTTTTGGCCCAGCTCTCCCCTGCTTACATTTATTTTTTTCTGTAAGTAATTAATGTAGAACAAATTGAATGAAAGAACTAAGACTTACCATGAGGAAAAGAAGATAGCTGAAGAACAGTTCTCATCAGCAAAAAAAAAAAATCTTGAAAAAAAAACGTAGTTATCGCAAATAAATTTGTTATCGTTGTGGTGGTATTGTACAGCACAGAATAAGCGCACTAAACACGAAACACAGGGTTGCCAACTCTTAAAAATGCCCCCCCCCCCTAAACTCAACTCAAACTAGCTGTCGTGGCCGTCACGAAACTTTCTTCTATATCTATCTTATGAATTCCGGTTACAAAATAAAATACGTACTCGCCCGAGTAATTGGAGACAGCTCCAATTTCCCAATTATCGTAATAACCCTGCAAATGTAGAATCAATGAGCGAAATTGGAAATCATTGCAAAAGCCTTGTTTAGATAAATTGCAAACATTTTATTTGTTAGTAAAAAGAAATTGGCAACAGTTAAAAATTTCAAATCATTGAAAGTTTTCAGCTGTTTTGTTAATTAAATAGCGTGAAAGCGATTTTTTAATGAATTAATTTTTCGCATTGTTGACTAAGCGCAAAAATCACCCCACCCTCCCCCTGGGGCGATTGGCGCCAAAATTTAATCGATGCTTGCTTCCATATTGGGTTAGTGTTATTCCAAATTTCATTCAAATCGCAGCAATATTTCCCGAGATACAGTAGGTGCAATGACAAAATAAGCACTTTTGATTGCTCCACCCCCCTTTGAGATATTGACATACAAATTGAATCAGCACCTGTACTCAATAGGGTCTACCTATGGACCAATTTTCGTTTGATTCCGCCGGTTACTTCCTGAGATATAGCAGTCACCCCCGCGCAGAACACGTGCGATTGCTCCACCCCCCTTCGAGATATTGACAAACAAATTGAATCAGCACCTGTACTCAGTAGGGTCTACCTATGGACCAATTTTCGTTTGATTCCGCCCGTTACTTCCTGAGATATAGCAATCACCCCCGCGCAGAACACGTGCGATTGCTCCACCCCCCTTGGAGGAATTCGCTAAAAAAAGTCAGGTGCACCAGTTCACATGGTGGTACATATGTGCAAAAATTTTTGTTCGATTTCATTCAGTAGTTTTTGCTCTAGCGCGGCCACAAAAACTGGTCACACACATACAGACTCACACACACACAGACACACAGACAGACATTTTCCAACGAGATATTGACAAACAAATTGAATCAACGCCTGTACTCAATAGGGTCTACCTATAAACCAATTTTCGTTTGATTCCGCCGGTTACTTCTTGAGATATAGCAATCTCCCCCGCGCAGAACACGTGCGATTGCTCCACCCCCCTTCAAGATATTGACAAACAAATTAAATCAGCACCTGTACTCAGTAGGGTCTACCTATGGACCAATTTTCGTTTGATTCTGCCTTTTACTTCCTGAGATATAGCAATCACCCCCGCGCAGAACACGTGCGATTGCTCCACCCCCCTTGGAGGAATTCGCTAAACAAAGTCAGGTGCACCAGTTCACATGGTGGTACATATGTGCAAAAATTTTTGTTCGATTTCATGCAGTAGTTTTTGCTCTAGCGCGGCCACAAAAACTGGTCACACACATACAGACTCACACACAGACAGACAGACACACAGACAGACACACAGACAGACATTTTCCAAAAATGGTCGAAATGGACTCAGCGCACCTCAAAACGTGCAAATCCGTCAAAATTCGACATTCGAAAATTTTCACGAAACCAATACTTTCTTCTATATATTAGATATAGAAGAAAGTAAAAACCCTTAGATGCGATTGGATAATAATGACGTCATGAATCAAAAACTTTGGTTGCCACTTAAAATGTTTGGTAGCCAAATCTCAAATATAAAAACGAAATGAATCTGAAAAACGAAATTATTTTCCTTTTCTCTGTTCTGAAAATTTTTATGCACCTTGGCATTTTGGGGGGGGGGGGGGGGAACGTTCCCCCAGTCCCCCCCCCCCCCCGTGGATCCGCGCCTGCCTTAGAGTGATAACACTTTAATTTTTTTTGCAAGAAATTATCTAAGCGCCAAAAACACAGTCCCCTGGCTGTCCCAATCCCATAGTCTAACTGTTAAAGATAGTATTTCAAAAAACCTATTAACACTACATAAATTTGGCAATTAATATTTAAAAATAGAATAATGAAGCTATATTTTTCTTATGAAATAAGGTATAATTACGTATTTCTAAAACGTAAAATTGTCGTGTAAATTCTGTCCGGAGTTTTTTCAAACAGTCTCCTGCAACAAATTCAAAGCTGTAATATGAAAAATCTATAACTTTTGCAAATTCTTTTTGGCATGAAGTTTAAAGTAATCAGTGTGAATTTGCCGAAATCGCAGAGAACGGTGTTAAAACGCTACTTTGCTTAGTTTGAGAGCCACATTTGTGATGAAAGTATGCATCAGGGTCGTTGCGAAAACAGTCCTCTGGGAAGTGATTTTATTAATGTCAATTAATTTAATTATAAAACATATTAGTTATTATATCCACGATTTGTGCCTCAATTTATAGGTAGTCTCGTAATTAATTATGTTCCATTAGTTTTGCAGATGTTACGCAACAAAGAGTAAAAACACCGTCACCTCGCACAATCACCTGCCTAGTTATACTAGGCGGAGGACTTACCCCTATCATGATTTACCAGAAAAACACAAGCTTCAATTGGTCCTCTTTCAAACCAAAGTAATAGATTCATTTTCTGAGCAATAGTATTATAATTATACGAACATTTCAAACTAGCTGTCGTGGCCGTCACGAAACTTTCTTCTATATCTATCTGATGAATTCTGGTTACAAAATAAAATACGTACTCGCCCGAGTAATTGGAGACAGCTCCAATTTCCCAATTATCGTAATAACCCTGCAAATGCAGAATCAATGAGCGAAATTGGAAATCATTGCAAAAGTCTTGTTTAGATAAATTGCAAACATTTTATTTGTTAGTAAAAAGAAATTGGCAACAGTTAAAAATTTCAAATCATTGAAAGTTTTCAGCTGTTTTGATAATTAAATAGCGTGAAAGCGATTTTTTAATGAATTAATTTTTCGCATTGTTGACTAAGCGCAAAAATCACCCCACCCTCCCCCTGGGGCGATTGGCGCCAAAATTTAATCGATGCTTGCTTTCATATTGGGTTAGTGTTATTCCAAATTTCATTCAAATCGCAGCAATATTTCCCGAGATACAGTAGGTGCAATGACAAAATAAGCACTTTTGATTGCTCCACCCCCCTTTGAGATATTGACACACAAATTGAATCAGCACCTGTACTCAATAGGGTCTACCTATGGACCAATTTTCGTTTGATTCCGCCGGTTACTTCCTGAGATATAGCAGTCACCCCCGCGCAGAACATGTGCGATTGCTCCACCCCCCTTCGAGATATTGACAAACAAATTGAATCAGCACCTGTACTCAGTAGGGTCTACCTATGGACCAATTTTCATTTGATTCCGCCGGTTACTTCCTGAGATATAGCAATCACCCCCGCGCAGAACACGTGCGATTGCTCCATCCCCCTTGAAGATATTGACAAACAAATTGAATCAGCACCTGTACTCAGTAGGGTCTACCTATGGACCAATTTTCGTTTGATTCCGCCGGTTACTTCCTGAGATATAGCAATCGCCCCCGCGCAGAACACGTGCGATTGCTCCACCCCTCTTGGAGGAATTCGCTAAAAAAAGTCAGGTGCACCAGTTCACATGGTGGTACATATGTGCAAAAATTTTTGTTCGATTTCATTCAGTAGTTTTTGTCCTAGCGCGGCCACAAAAACTGGTCACACACATACAGACTCACACACAGACACACACACAGACACACAGACAGACAGACATTTTCCAAAAATGGTCGAAATGGACTCAGAGCACCTCAAAACGTGCAAATCCGTCAAAATTCGACATTCGAAAATTTTCACGAAACCAATACTTTCTTCTATATATTAGATATAGAAGAAAGTAAAAACCGTGCCCAGACAGATTTCGCGTGAAAAATGACGAGTTTACAGAGAATCGCCCATATAACACAAAATAAAAAATAACAGAGACCCCCTATTTTATATTACGCAAACACTTTTTTTTCCAAAGGTCAAAATTATAGTCGTAATGTGAAGTTATTGAACCATGGTAGTTGACAGTAAAATTAATTTATTGTAACATTTTTTTGAATTGTTAAACTTCTGCTAATTGTTGGAGATAGAATCAATTTCTTTATCCAATTAACCATAGTTTTTGTTGGTATGGAAACCCATTTGTTTTAAGAAACGAGCATAATACTATAGTAAAAATAACATACTGAAAGGCAAGACTAAGTAAAAAATTTTTCATGAAAGAAAATTATATTTTATTTGCTCAAAA
The DNA here is from genome assembly GCA_038373865.1 of Uloborus plumipes. Lineage (NCBI taxonomy): Eukaryota > Metazoa > Arthropoda > Arachnida > Araneae > Uloboridae > Uloborus > Uloborus plumipes. Next base: position 29,708 of record JAXGGA010010754.1, read on the forward strand.
TATTACGTACTTTGTTAGAGAAAGGTATTAGGACCAGATTATCGAAATAAAATAAGGAAGTAATATAAATGACAAGTTGTGGGCATACTTAAGGGTTCTATTATTATTATTTTAATGGGGATACAAGATACAAATGTAAAATGTTAGTTCATAAAAAAACGAACTCGAACTGGGATATAACTCAAAAATTGCAGTTTTATAGCTATTTTATCTTCATCAATTTTAAATTATTATTCAGACTTTAATATGTATGGAAATAAATTGTTATACACTGATTTGAACAATTATAGTCTCACTCGCTTCGTTATGCACTTACTAAAAACTAATAAACGCTAATTAGAACCATGTGACTGAAAGACCAATTCCTAGAATACGGAGCAGGGAGTGAAACCAACGCCCCCTGTATTGTGAAACCCCTTTTTCCGCCAGGGGATGCTTTTCTTGTTTTCGGCTTGAACACAGTCGCCTGGTCTTGACAAGGAAAAAAGAGGAAAATAGAGCTTCTGCTGAAAAGTTAGGCTAGGTGAAAATGTCCGATGCACTTTTGAGACGGAAAAAAAGAAGAGAAAAAAAAAAAAAAAAGCGCCGCCCCTGAATTACATGAAGAATTTTTTTTTTTAAAGATAGAATTGGAAATAATTCTGAAATTGTTTTGTTATTTGTGGAACTTTTTGATTGATACAATCTGACGCCCCCTAAAATTTGCAGCCCTGAGCCCGGGCCCATGCCTAAATCCGGGCCTGCTTATACGTCTCTTTCACTTGTGCGACTTTTTTCGTTGGTCCCTTGATGGGCCGGCGTATAAGTGAGAGTTCACTGTAATTTGTATAAATCATCGCTTAAAATTTGTAATATTTTTCTAAATCTCATAAAAAATAGTTTAAAATAAATATTTTTGAAACTAACTACCCTGGACTTAAATAAGCACGTTTTTTGTAGAATGACCCCTTTTCTAAATTTTTGTAAAAACACATTTAATTTTTTGTTTTGGAGAAAAGTATAATGTTTATTCAATTTTTGAACCAACGTAATTTTTTCATCTTTTTTTTCCTCATAACTTTATTCAGCCACTACTGGCATTTCCCTCAAAACCACCAAATGATGGAAAGAACATTTTAATAAACACGCAAGTCTAGTGGGAAAATGCATGGGAGGGGAGGGAACAGGAGTCGGGCTGAACTCGAAATAAATAACAACCAAAATAAGGAGCATTTCTTGTTCGTTGCCTTTTGACTTGCATGCACCAGCGGTTTCGGAGAAAATATTTCATCTGCGGTGCCATTCAATTTTCGGAAATTTCGACTATAACAGGACAAAGAATCTGTCCATATAAAACTGCAAATTGAGGCTCAGAGCTGAATTTAGCATCAACGCCAGGACGTGTGTTATTCCATCATGCACTGGAAAGTAAGTGTTATGAAATTTCTCTTGTATCGTTGCTTCTCTTTCTATAAAAAATGATCAAAATTGATTCAATTTATTGTACTGCAGAAATGTAAAATATAAGAGTTTATGTTGGAAAAAAAAAAAAAAAAGATTAAAAGTAAACATTAAATAAAAAAAAAATCACAAAACTTTACAATTTTTGCTAGATGCCTTTTCATCCATAAGTTTACTTCCTTTTGCATTGAAAATAGGGGCTTTATTGCAACGACAAAACCAGGGGCGCCCCGAACTAAAATTTTTGGGAGGGGGAAAATTATCAATTTGCCGAATAAAGTTCCAATTTTACCGAAGGATAAAATACAAGCATGAACACATGTCGTACATACTTAACATATATTGAGAAAAAACATTAGGCATCTTTCAAAAAAAAAAAAAAAAAAACAATTCTAAAAACTAAAAAGAAGAAATAATCTCAATGTCGCAATATTGCCTTCAAATTGCCGAATCGTCGGCAAAATGTGCCGAATACGGAAATTGTTGGAAGGTCACAGTGACCTCCCATCGGGGCGCTCCCGAACAAAACACGTGTATTTTTTTTGACTTTTGTCAAAGTCGTTGTTGATAATTTTTACCAAAAATTAACTACTAAGACTTTGAAAATAAATTTGATTGATAGTATTAAAATTGCATTTCGGTTTGTATTTGAAAGAAAAACAAACAATATAATTTGATTAACTTCGATGAATTTTCTAATAAATTGGTGTATTTTTTCCTTAACTCGTGAATGCCAGTATAAATATGAGATATGAGACGCTTAATATCAAAACCAGCTCAATTCACTTTTTAAAATTTTACAGGAGAGGTAAAAAAACATTTAACGCTCTTTCTACTTAATCTTCCAAATACTGTCGTCCCCGCTTAATCGGGTAACGGATAAACGAATACCCCGCTTATACGAATAAAAATATCCCGGTACCGATGGCAAAGACACAATGTTAAAGATCCCTGCTTAAACAAATACCCCGCTTAATCAAATAATATTTCTTGGAACCGACGGTATTCGTTTAAGCGGGGCCGACAGTATATTCTTTTTGTTTGAATAACATTTGTCTCACTTCAATTTTACTTTATTTTTCAAATTAGCAGAATTGTCTTACTCTTTAGAAATAATAATAAAAAAAAAATTAAAAAACTGTAACCCGACCACAGAAAGAAACATTGCTATTTGATGTAGAACTGTCTTTCGTTCTCTTTGAACCAAGGGCGGATCCAGCTTCTGGTTAAGGAGGGGGTCATTTTCGGAAAGGGGGGGGGGGTCAAAGTGCAATTTTTGTGCAAAAATGGGGGGTTTTGGTACTTTTTTCGTAAAATATGTCCCAAAAATGCAATTTTTTGCTATATTTGGTCGGTTAAGGGGGGGGGGTCATGACCCCCCCTCTGGATCCGCGCCTGCTTTGAACCCTGTAACAGTTCTACTTTAATAAAATTATAATTCAATTCAAATGCTCTAGTCGTGCGTTGTCAACTATAAAAAACAAGCATTTTAATTTGATACACAAGCAAGCATATTAGTTTTATATATAAGAATGATAAATTGGTTATAATATTTTTCTTAACCCATTAATGCCTAGCGTTCCTTTTTAGGACGGTCCAAAAAAGGGTCTGAATTTCCCCAAAATGAACATTTCAACCAAATAATAGCGTTCATCGTTCAATCAGTACCTTGGTATTGTTTCAAATCGTTATCAACAGATTTCAGCATATAACCGTTGTAATAGTCTAAGATCCCACCGCAGTTTATCTACACTCATAGCGTACACTCATCACGTATATGTCAAATTAAAGCTGATTTTTTTTCTGAACGTGATGCACTATGTCCGCCTATGTAAAAGTGCCCGATACCTATAGGCAGCCTGGCCTAAACAGGTCACATGAATGTAGTATTTCTACACTCATAGCGTACACTCATGACTCATATATCAAATTGAAGCTAAATTTTTTCTGAACGTGGTGCACTAAGGCTGCCTATGTAAAATTGGCCGCAACCTCTAGGCAGCCTGGCCTGAAGTTTAGGGTCCAAAATTTCAAATGGTTATAAAAGACGGAAAAATTGGTCGATTCTTTTGCTTTTTTTACTAAAATTATTCTTAATGTGAGTACTTTTTCGAAAAAAAATTGATGAACTTAAATTTCAAAAATTGCCGATAGGGGGCGCTTTAGACTTTGTAGCTAAAAACAACTACTTTTTACCGTTTTTTTTTCGTATTTTCGTAATTGATTCAAAAAGTTCAAACTCTAACTTAAATTTTGAGCCCAAAATATCAACTAATTTCCAGTTTTTAGCAATATTCGGACCAAACGTCAAAAAATGTGTTTTTCTGCTTTTTAACTTGTCCTTTCATGTAAAAAAGATTATTAAAATCATCTGGCGATACTAATAATGTGAAAATAAAATTAAATGCACACTTTCTGAGTTGTAAAATACAAAATTCCTGGGTTAAAAAAAATGAAAAAAAAAATTCTTTTTTCTTTTTTTTAGTTACGAAAGGGTTCCTCTGATTTTATTTTAACATTACAGGGTTGCCACAGGAAAAATTCATGAAAAAAGTAGCAAAAGTAGCCAAAAACGTATAAAAAAGTTGCAAAAAAGTAGTCCCAAATGAAAAAAGTTGCAAAAAAAAGTAGCCCTCAAAATTGAAAAAGTTTCAAAAAAAAAAAAAAAAACAGTATTCACGATCAGATAAATGAAGTAAGAAATAAATAGTACAGCTAAAAATTTAACATTTGTAACAAGTCCTCATCTGTTCTGCTGAGGAATTTATACTGAATGTGCAATTACAATTTTTTTTTGCCAAAACTTATTAAATAGGGAGTGCCCCCCCCCCCCCACGACTACAGAAAATTCTATTCAACTATTTTGATGAGAATACAATGAAAAATCAATATAAATAAAGCAAATTATAAATAAAATACTGCCAGAAAGCTGTTACGAGGATGCAGTAAAGCAACATTATTAGTGTAAAAAATTAAGTGGTCTTTTATTGCAAGAACTAGTTAAACATTAACTAGAACCTTGAAAGTATAGCAGTACTTCTGCCAGAAACTTGATACTAATTTGATTTTTTCCTCTGATTTCTTGACTACCCTTTTCAGTTCAGCTTTTTCTTTCTCTTTTTTTTTTTGTTTTGCTCACTTTCTTTCGTTTTAACATTTTTTAATTTTCTTCCCTAACCTTAGCTACTTTTTTTTATTTCACTCTGTCGTCAAACTGATATCAGCACTTTATGTACTAATATGATTCGCAATCTGGACGACTATAATGTAATGCTTCACACATGGCCGTAACCAGAACTTAGTTTCGGGGGAGGGTTTTACCAAACCTATTTCCAGTGAAACCTATAAAGTCAATAAATTTGATTTCATGTTCTATATTCTGTTGATTTTTGTTACAGTAGAGGTTAAAAGGGTATTAAGATGAAAATTGAAGGAAAAAAAAAAAGACTCATATTTTCAATGAAGAAAAAAAAAAAATCCTGACTTACTCATATACGCGCATTCGAAGGAATACTTTTAAAATTTCTATTTCATAGCACTTAAAAATAGAGTTTAGTACTTACAAATTTGAAGAATTTTGGAGTTCTTTTAGTGGTATTAAAAATTTGCAGGGAAAGGTGTACTGTTAAGGTATGTTTGCAATAACTACAATAAAAATAATTATTGCAGAAAAAACACTTAATTTGTACAATTATTCAATAATGATAATTTTATTTTTTAATTGCAGTTTTAAAGTAAATACGAAAATAAAAACAGAACAGCAATAACAATTTTTTCAGTGAGAAACTATCAAAAGCATTTTTTTAAAGAGTTTTGAAAAATTTTGGAAGGGGTTTGAACCCCTAAAAACCCACCCCTTCAATACGGCCCTAACTCCACATATTGATTCTGCAACATGAGATGGTGTGAGGGAGGACTTGAGCTGAAACTCTGAAGTAGGGAAATAGAGCTCTTAATCATAATGTTAACTAGTACTTTGTTTCATGCAAAAAATCAGAAATATAATGCTAATATTACAAAACTTGACAGCATTGAAACAAAATCAGAGATTCAGTACTTTTTGTGGCAAGTGAATAATCATGCTTAAAATAATTGCGGATTTTTTTTTTTTAATTTTTAAATGAAAGTTTCACTAAAAACGAGAATAAATTTTATGTACTTGTTTTTTTACAAAGCTTTGATGTATACTCAAAAAAAAAAAAAACTCCCAAAAATTTTGCAAAAGGATTATTATTTCTCACAAGGTAGAAGATCACACGAACTTAAAAATTGCACATAAATGATCTCTTTAAAATAAAGAGAAACTTTAAACAATACACCTCTTATACCCCTGTTTAATTTTTATCACTTTGTATAATTTTCCTCTATTTAATCATAAATTCTAAAAATATTATTCAATGAGTTACTTCAAATTTCACACATTTGAACTGGAAGCTTATGCAAAAACTACCCATTAAAAAATTAATAAAATTAAATAAAAAAGTTGATTAAGGTTTTAAGTGAAAAAATACTTATTGCAAGTAAAAAATTTAACATTTAAAAGCTCATTTGCTAAATATTTAGTACACTTCCCACCAAAAAAGTAATTACAATCGATAAAAGAAGTCAAGGTTGAAAAAAGAAGAACTATGAATGTAATATGTAATATGCTTCAGTTAGCTTATATTAAAATAGCTGTCAAATTCTAAAATAATTGAAATTACAAGATGTGCACAATTATTGAAATCTCCAAGTTTTTAAAAATAAATTTTTACTTAATCAGCTGTTTATTATTAAAATTCAGTTGAAGGAAAGTCTTAAATAAGTCAGTTCCTTCAATCTACTAAACTTTGAGCCGATTTTTCCCCAATATATATCAAATAAATAGATCCACCCCCCTTTCAGTAGCTGTGGCTATTAAGCAAATCACTTTTTACCCCAAAGCTAAAGCAGCGAAGAGGTTATTTCAAAATCTAAGCCCCTCCCTGATTGCTATTTAAAAAAAATAGTGGATCTGTCCATAATAAAAGGCAAAGGGATGTTCTTTTTTTTTTAGGTAACAAAGAAATAAGAATAAAAAATAATGGGTTTCAAATTAATAAATAAAATCAAATAGGGCGAAAAAAAAATCACGATTTTCGAATGAAAACTTGCTTTGGAAAAAAAAAGTCTCCAAAAAAGTAGCTCCAGTGAAAATAAGTTGCTTTTTAGCCTGTTTATGCACAAAAAAAGTCTCCAAAGTCGCCTAGAGCCAAAAAAAGTAGCAAAAAGTAGCATTTAAGTAGCCTGTGGCAACCCTGCATTATCAGGTGATTTTAATATTTTTTTTACATGAAAGGACTAGTTGAAAAGCAGAAAAACACAATTTTTGACGTTTGGTCCGAGTATTGCTAAAAACCGGAAATTAGTTGATATTTTGGGCTCAAAATTTAAGTTAGAGTTTTAACTCTTTGAATCAATTACGAAAATATGAAAACAAATGGTAAAAAGCAGTTGTTTTTAGCTCCAAAGTCTAAAGCGCCCCCTATCGGCAATTTTTAAAATTTAAGTTCATCAATTTTTTTTCGAAAAAGTACTCACATTAAGAATAATTTTAGAAAAAAAAGCAAAAGAATCGACTGATTTTTCCGTCTTTTATAACCATTTGAAATTTTCTACCTTAAACTTAAGGCCAGGCTGCCTAGAGGTTGCGGCCACTTTTACATTGGCAGCCTTAGTGCACCACGTTCAGAAAAAAATTAGCTTCAATTTGATATATGAGTCATGAGTGTACGCTATGAGTGTAGAAATACTACATTCATGTGACCTGTTTAGGCCAGGCTGCCTATAGGTTTCGGGCACTTTTACATAGGCGGACATAGTGCATCACGTTCAGAAAAAAATCAGCTTTAATTTGAAATATACGTCATAAGTGTACGCTATGAGTGTAGATAAACTGCGGTGGGATCTTAGACTATAAAGTGTGTTCTGTAGCAGTTTTGGTCTTTATAAAAAATGACATCGTTCACAATCTGAAGAAAAAAAAGCTAAGTTTTCAAAGTTATTCCAAGCTTCCCAGTTTATGTTAATTGCTGATTTTGTTTCTTCTTATAAAATGTCTTTTTGAGTGTTATATCGTAGGCGGAAAAAAAAAATAGTAAAAAAAGTATGTGCTCTCTGGGGTCTATCGTAACTTTTAATGGATGAATTTTCTTTCCTTAATAAAAAAATTATTTTTTACATAATATTTTTTAAATTATTTTTCTTGTCCATAAAACACTTTGTAGCCAGTTTTCAAAATATCTTTGAAAAAAAAAAAAAAAAAGTCAGGCATTAATGGGTTAATATTCCAAATTTCTTCTAATTTATATTTAAAGTTTTCAACTGTAAATATAAACTAGCTGCCAGGGCAGCTAGATTAGCTTCCTGCGGCATGTTGATGCATAACGTCTCCCCTCTCTAACTTTTACCTCATTCTGAAGTTATATTATTTGATATAATTTAATGTTCATTCGATTTCAAGACATACCACGCACGTGGCCCGGCGTTGCACGGGCACTTCGTGCCCTGAAAGTAGTGAGAAAAAAATTTAAAGAAACTACTCCCCGCCAAGGCGGCTCGCTTACAGGCGCTTTACGCCTTTACTTTTTTCCTATATAAAAAAAATCATTCGAATTATTGAGATGCTTCACGCCTTCAAGATGGTGAGGAAAGTTTCAGTAAGTTCAGCTCGCTCAAAGGAAACTAGCTGTCGTGGCCGTCACGAAACTTTCTTCTATATCTATCTTATGAATTCCGGTTACAAAATAAAATACGTACTCGCCCAAGTAATTGGAGACAGCTACAATTTCCCAATTATCGTAATAGCCCTGCAAATGCAGAATCAATGAGCGAAATTGGAAATCATTGCAAAAGCCTTGTTTAGATTAATTGCAAACATTTTATTTGTTAGTAAAAAGAAATTGGCAACAGTTAAAAATTTCAAATCATTGAAAGTTTTCAGCTGTTTTGATAATTAAATAGCGTGAAAGCGATTTTTTAATGAATTAATTTTTCGCATTGTTGACTAAGCGCAAAAATCACCCCACCCTCCCCCTGGGGCGATTGGCGCCAAAATTTAATCGATGCTTGCTTCCATATTGGGTTAGTGTTATTCCAAATTTCATTCAAATCGCAGCAATATTTCCCGAGATACAGTAGGTGCAATGACAAAATAAGCACTTTTGATTGCTCCACCCCCATTTGAGATATTGACACACAAATTGAATCAGCACCTGTACTCAATAGGGTCTACCTATGGACCAATTTTCGTTTGATTTCGCCGGTTACTTCCTGAGATATAGCAGTCACCCTCGTGCAGAACACGTGCGATTGCTCCACCCCCTTCGAGATATTGACAAACAAATTGAATCAGCGATTGTACTCAATAGGGTCTACCTATGGACCAATTTTCGTTTGATTCCGCCTGTTACTTCCTGAGATATAGCAATCACCCCCGCGCAGAACACGTGCGATTTCTCCACCCCCCTTCAAGATACTGACACACAAATTGAATCAGCACCTGTACTCTATAGGGTCTATCTATGGACCAATTTTCGTTTGATTCGGCTTGTTACTTTCTGAGATATAGCAATCACCCCCGCGCAGAACACGTGCGATTGCTCCACCCCCCTTCGAGATATTGACACGCAAATTAAATCAGCACCTGTACTCGGTAGGGTCTACCTATGGACCAATTTTCGTTTGATTCCGCCGGTTACTTCCTGAGATATAGCAATCACCCACGCGCAGAACACGGGCGATTGCTCCACCCCCCTTCGAGATATTGACACGCAAATTGAATCAGCACCTGTACTCGGTAGGGTCTATCTATGGACCAATTTTCGTTTTATTCCGCCGGTTACTTCCTGAGATATAGCAATCACCCACGCGCAGAACACGTGCGATTGCTCCACCCCCCTTGGAGGAATTCGCTAAACAAAGTCAGGTGCACCAGTTCACATGGTGGTGCATATGTGAAAAAATTTTTGTTCGATTTCATGCAGTAGTTTTTGCTCTAGCGCGGCCACAAAAACTGGTCACACACATACAGACTCACACACAGACAGACACACACACACACACACACACACACACACACACACACACATACACACACACACACACACACACACACACACACACAGACAGACATTTTCCAAAAATGGTCGAAATGGACTCAGCGCACCTCAAAACGTGCAAATCCGTCAAAATTCGACATTCGAAAATTTTTACGAAACCAATACTTTCTTCTATATAATAGATATAGAAGAAAGTAAAAAGCAGACATAGACACTCAGTTTTTAATATAAGTAGATGGCTTTTCAACAAATGAATGTTTCAAAATATTACCAGTAGCTAGCGATAAAAATACTACGTAAGTAACCCGCTTATGAGTTTCGCGTTTGATTTAGTTAAGCCTTCATTCCAAATTCTCATTATCATTGTTATCACTGTTTCATAGCAACGACGGTTTGCAAGCATGGATTTCATATTTAATCATTTATTAGGCTTAATCGCTTCAAACTTGACTACTTATTAATTGATATCTTCGCTAATTAAAATCATATAATTATATCAATTGAAACTAAAGAAGCTTGAAAAATTACCTATCTATCGGTACCTGGTTCGACTTTCAGTTCATTGGCGTTCAGGAGAAAGAAGCGTGACATAGAAAGATAGTTAGAAAGAAAGATAGTTAGAAAGATACTCAGTTTTTAATATAAGTAGATTATTTATAATGTTTGCCCAAGAATACCCGCGTCGGTTTGTGATTTCTTACACGAAAAAGTTTTGTTCATTGCCTTATCATTACTAATAAAATACATGAGCGTCACGTGCGGGACAAGATAGCGGCTTTTTTGTGGGATAGCTCTTTTGTTTTCTGATTTTAACAACGACACAACTGTGCTTCAGAATCCTGGATGAGTTCAAATTATATATTCATGAAAAGTTGGATCAGAATTGGCTGAAGAAAATAAGTAATTCGAATTCTTTCTGGACCTCTTCCTCATATTAACACGAGAATCTAACCAACTGAACTAATGAATTCCCATTTCAGGCTGCTGAAAATTACAGCGATGCGTAAAAGAAAAAAAATAAATAAATAGCTTCTTTTCTTGGGGGGGGGGGGGAGAGAAAAATCCTGAAAATATTGTCTCCCTTTTAAAGTTTGATGAAGTATTAAGAAACATTCCACTTCAATGCAGGCAGGCGTGAAAAGTTATATCACCATCGCCGATTTTTTTTTTAAACCCATTAATACCTGACTTTTTGTTTTAAAAATATTTTGTATACTTGTCACAAATAGTGTTTAATGGATAGGAAAAATATCATGTAAAAAATAATTTTTTTATTAAGGAAAGAAAAATCGTCCCTCAAAAGTTACGATAGACAGAGAGGGTACATACTTTTTTTTGTAAAATTTTTTTCTGCCTACGATATAATATTTAAAAAGACATTTTATAAGAAGAAATAAAAGCAGCAATTGACATAAACTGGGAATAATTTTAAAAACTTAGCTTTTTGCTCTTGAGATTGTGAATGATATAGTAGTTTTTTATATATATGTAGTTTTGATATAGATCATATTAAAACTGCTACAGAACACACTTTACAATGGTTATAAGCTGCAATCTGTTAATAACGAACTGAAACAATACCAAGGTACTAATTGAACACTATTATTTGGTTGAAATGTTCATTTTTGGGAAATTCAGACCCATTTTTTGGACCGTCCCTAAAAAGGGACGCTAGGCATTAATGGGTTAATTACAGTAGTTACAACTAAGGAGCGTATGAAGTATCCCAAACGGATTTTGCGAGAAAAATTTTATTTCTCCCGTTACAGCCTATTGAAATTCTGCACAAAATCTGTCATTTGGAAAAAAAAAAAAAAATCAGCAAAGCACTCGATCTGAAATGGACACTATTTTAAAACTATTTAACCTTTTTAAAATTTTTTTCCAAAGAAGAATCTTTTTTTTTTCATCTTGACATTGTGTTTGAGAATATAGTTTGGCTTTTGATCAAGAAAAAAAAAAAAAAATTTAGGGTGAAAAAGTTGCGTTTTCACCAATTTTACGATTTTTGTCTCCATGAAAAAGAATTTTTTTTTTAGTAAACAAAGATTGCAGTCTGAAGCCCTTACCTAGTAGTTTCATAGTATATTTTATTGTAATCCTTAGTCGCATACAGCTTAGAAAATAAAATGGTCCCCAACAAGTAGGTACACAACAAATCCCATGTCTTTACCCAAAACACCTTTTATGTTTTTTTTTTGAGAATGACCTTATTACCGAATTTTTTCCTATGAAAAAAACTTTTTTTTTTACTAAACAGCGATAGCAGTCAGAAGCCCCCACATGGTACTTTTATACCATATTTTATAGTAATTTTTTGATGCATGCAATCACGGAAATCAGATTTTGAAATCTTTTAAAAATTTGAAATGAGATTGCTCAAAAAATCTAAAAATTGACTCAATAGAACCGCTTATATAGCTTAACAAGTTGATTTGCATTTAATTCCGTGTTTTTTCCCATAACTCGTTGTATGATTTGTTGAAAATGGCCTTATCGCCCATGACGAGCATGTAAACTGAAAAATGTCTCTAGTAATTTCATTAATTGAACTTCGGGTATATTAATGCATGTGTTTTCTTTGAGAAATTTTGATTCTTTGCAGTATCTAAGTAACTTATAGGTGTTAATATTCTCGAATTTCAATGTAATTATTACAGAAATTTTTCATTTTACATCATGGCGTTGGCGATAAGGTCATTTTCAAAAAATCATGAGACAAGTTCTGGGCAAAAACACGGAATTTAATGCATATCTCCTCATTGAGTATTGAAAGAGGTTCAATTGAGCCAATTTTTAGAATTAAAAAAAAAATGGACTTTCAACAAAAATCGCTAATTTTTTTTAAAAAGATCAACATTTCAAATTTGATTTCCTTGGCTGCATGTATTTAAAAATTACAATGAAATATGGTATGAAACTACCATGTAAGGGCTTCTCCGTTTAGTAAAAAGAAAACTTTTTTCACTGGGAGGGGGGGGGGGGAATCGGTAAAAATAGGCGATAAGGTCATTTTCAAAAAATCATAAAACGTGTTTTGAGCAAAAACACGGGATTTAATGTTGATCCACTTGCTGGGAACTAAAAGTGGTACAAATGAGCTAATTTTTAGATTTTTAGAAAAAGTCTTTTTTGAGATCTCATTTCAAGAATCGTTATTTTTTGAAATTTTTCAAAATTTCAAATTCTATTTTTTAAGCTGTATGCATCTTTGGATTACGATAAAACATTCTATGAAACTATCATGAAAGGGTTGCTATTTTCACTTACTAAAAAAAAAAAAAAAAAAAGAAAAAAATCACAAGATTGAAAAAAAAAAAGCTGGTTTTTTACACCAAAAATAATTTCTTTTCTTGGTAAATAAACCAAACTTAATTCTTAAAAACGATTTTTAGATGATATTTTGAGAAAAAAATTATTTGTAGAAAAAAGAATTATCTAAAAACATGAAATACTCTTGAAAGTGTCCATTTCAAATCGAGTGCTTAGCTATTTTTTTTTTTTTTTTAATGACCGCTTTTGTGCACAAATTTTAATAGACTAACGGGGGAAATAATTTCTTCTCTCAAAATCCTTTTGGGATAGTTCATACACCTCTTAGTTGCAACGACTGTATTAAAAAAAAAAAAAAAAAAAAAAAAACCGGTGACGGTCATGCGTCAGGCCCTGCTTGTCTTGGATTTCGAGTAGAGGGATTCTAAGGATGTTACAGCGCCCCCCCCCCTCCGAAAAATGCACATTTAAGAAAGAATGTACTTTGCGCTGAAAATGTTAAAAATAAGTGCGACATTCAAATTTGCACCTGTTGCTGTTGTACTTAAACACCTTCAACATTCGTTCGGGGTCAGTAAAATAGAAATTAGGGCCGAATTTTGAGAAGATATTTTTTTCATGAATCATGATTACAATAATTAATTTAGCATGTAAAAGGAAGTCAAACAACATGTGAAACCTAAAATAAATAAAATAAAATGAACGTTTGATTTTCTTTTTCAGATGATCCCAGCGGTTTTTCTAACATTGCTCACATTCTCATTAGTTAAAAATACAAAGCAGCATGCCATTTATCAACCACCACAACCATATGCTTTTGGACAAGTTTATTCCTGGCCAACATTCGTAACCAGAGTTGGAAAACAAAGACCGCCTCATCACGAACCAGATGCTTTCGTTTTCAATACTGGGGCTCCTTCGCCAGGTCAAGGAGGTGGTCCAGGAGGTTTTGTCCCCCCTGGTGGTCCTAACGTATTTGGATTTCCAGGAGGACCCGGGGGACCCTTCTTTCCTCAAGTGCCAGGAGAAGGAAATGGTGGAAGACCAGGACCCCGAATACCCTGCTGCTTTGGACTGCCAGGAGGTATGATACCCGGAAATGGAGGAGTTCCAGGAGGTATGATGCCAGGCAATCCTGGTATTCTGGGAGGTATGCCGCCAAATGCAGGAATACCAAATGGTTTTGTTCCAGGAAATGGTGGAATGCCCGGTGGTTTTATGCCCGGAAATGCTGGAATTCCAGGTGGTTTTATTCCAGGGAACGGGGGAATACCTAACGGTTTTGCTCCAGGAGAAGCACCAGGAAATTTTATGCCAAGGAACATACCAGGTGGAATGTTTCCACCGAGAGGGATGTATCCAGGAAACTTTGGACCAAAAGATCCCGAAACAGCATATGAGCCGGATGGTACGTCAGGATTCAACCCCACGAATGGAGCGGGTGTTCCAGGAGGAATATTTCCACCACGAGAAGACAATGGTGGTAGAGAAATGTATGACGACCCTACATCAGGAATGTTTCCTATGATTCAAATGGCCAATTGAATGTTGCTTGACAAAGAGGTATGAAAAACTCTTGAAATTTATTTCATTAAGTATTAAGATATTATTCGCGAGATGACAACACACACAATTTACATAATCTGTCGAGAACATAACCAAACAAATAGAACAATTTAAATATCTTATTAGGAATAAATCTATGATTCTTGAAAAGAGATAAGAGTACATTAAATTACAGTGTACATTAAATTTTTTTAAAATTACATTACATTGCATTAAAATTACATTGTACATTAAATTTTTTGTTATTTTTTAAAAAAGAGAAAAAATTAACCAGTGAGAAATCAACTCTAAGTATTTTAACTCATCTCCTAACTATATTCATGTTGAAAAAACAACACATTATGAATTTTTGAAATACAACTTAGTTCACATTATTTAAAATCTTATGTTTTAAAACTTTGACATATGAAAAATCTTATTCATTTATTTCAGATATTCAACACAAGACGATTGCTGAAGACTGAGATTTGTTACATATGACATAGTATTATGGTAAAAGGTATACCAGCTCATCAAATGTCACATTAGTTCCTTTTTTTTTAATAAAACGAAATGAATCAAAAATGTGTTTCCTTTTTAAGTTTTGTGCTTTAGATTTGATACATTTAACTCTTTAGGACCGAGAAGGGAGGAAAATTTTTCTACCGTAAGTCCTGAGTTTTTCCATTGAGCGATTTGGAAAGTGGAATCGTCCAAGTCTTGACCCCCCGTTGATCAGCGCTGCTCGTTTTCTAAACACTAATTACAGTAGGCGTGGTGAAGCTGTCACCTTAACGCTTATGTGCTTCGGGCGAGTGGACACTCCCGAGAGCTCCGCTTTTACAAGCCGTCTCATCAAGTTTGGTTGATTATCCCTCATTTATTTCCCTTATATTGGCCCATAAAAGTGTCCCATCAGCTCTGAGAGGAATAATTTGAAAAAAAGAAAAAAAAAATTCGGAATCTGGAAATATTATTCTTTTAGTTTAGAATGCCATTTATTAATCGGATTTACATGAAAGATAAACGAAGATACTTGTTTACGTAAGTGTTTATTTGTTTCGATTACAAATGTAGTAATTTTTCTTTCTCGGGAGGTAGTCACAAAAATTTGGAATAATATGAATGCTCATTTTACTTCCTATCTGTGTCGAGATAATTTACAATGTAAAAAATAAATGCAAAAATTCTTGGACAAATAAAAGTAAAATCATGATCTAAAAAACAATGACTATTTAAAAAATTTTTTCCTCTTTTAATTATAAACTTTACCATTTATGACTTGGGGGGGGGGATCAAAGGAAGTTTAGTGAATATTCCGGAGCTATTTGTGTAAATATCCGCAGAAAAACTTATTTATTATTCATGTTGTGTTTTAATTCAATTTTTTTGTGTCATAAAGAGTACAGAATAACAGTGATA
>JAXGGA010010755.1:0-30000 GCA_038373865.1 Uloborus plumipes
TAGAATACAGATAATTTTAAGGTAATAAACTGCAAAAGTATGGTAATAAACTGTAAAATTGCTAGTTTTACAGCTTATTACTGTTGTTTTTACATTATAATACAGCTAATTTTATATAATTAACTGTAAAAAATGCTCATTTCACAGTACAAAACTGTAAAATTGCTCATTTTACAGGACTAAACTGTAAAATTGCTACTTTTAGAGCATTAAACTGTAAAATTGCTACTTTTAGAGCATTAAACTGTAAAATTGCTAATTTTATAGTTTATTACAGTACATTTTACAGTTTTAAACTGGAACCTCTGCTGCCTACTATTGTTCTACTATTGTTTTCATAGTGTACATAGCTAAATTTTACGGCAATAAACTGTAAAATATCTAACTTTACAGTACGAAACTGTAAGATTGCTAGTTTTAGTTTCTTTCTGTGCATTTTGCAGTTTTAAACTGGAACGTCTGCTAACAGTATTATGCTGTAAAAACAACGGGTTATTATTTGCAATGTAGGAATCTCATATTCGCGCTCTTCGCCGATTATTTATTCAGCATTACTTGCGACAAAGTTTTGAATTACACCTTTCACGAGGCGCTCTTAGGTGCGGTAATCTTATTCGCATTCTTTCATTCGAGGGCTTTTAAGGAACACCGAGACTAATAAGGAATTCAAAAGTTCTCCCCCTTTTTCTTTCGCAACAAAGGCGATATCAGTTGCTTTATTTTGTCCCCCCGAAAGGGAGGGAAAAAAATCCCATTTTGCGTTCGCAAGAAAAGATTTTCAAATTTCCATGCAAATGAGGAAATACTTCCGAAGTATTGAATCAATAGCCCTTCTCTTAGGTGCGATGCCGAGATAAGAATAAGAGATTCCTTTTTTTGTAACTGGAGCGAATTCTTTTCAGTAATGAATTTTATGAGTCAGAAATCCGATATCCATCAAAATAGTTATTTTGGTCTCTCTCTGTCTTTTTTATGCGTACAAATTTTGAATTGTCTTGCCTTTCAAAAACATAAATGAACGATATACTACAACATTGCAAAGACTGTGAAGGACCTAGGTGCGATGCCGAGATAAGAATAAGAGATTCCTTTTTTGTAACTGGAGCGAATTCTTTTCAGTAATGAATTTTATGAGTCAGAAATCAGATATCAATCAAAATAGTTATTTTGGTCTCTCTCTCTCTTTTTTGTACGTACAAATTTTGAATTGTCTTGCCTTTCAAAAACATAAATAAACGATATACTACAACATTGCAAAAACTGAACTGTTGGTTTTACAGATTAACACTGGCAGCCGAAGTTCCAATTTATAACTGTAAAATGCACAGCAATAAACTGTAAAACAAGCAATTTTTCAGTTTTTTGCTGTAAAATTAGCAATTTTACAGTTAAGTACTGTAAAAGTAACAATTTTACTGTTTAATACTGTAAAATAAGCAATTATACAGTTAAGTACTGTAAAAGTAACAATTTTACTGTTTAATACTGTAAAATTAGCAATTATACAGTTAAGTACTGTAAAAGTAACAATTTTACTGTTTAATACTGTAAAATAAGCAATTATACAGTTAAGTACTGTAAAAGTAGCAATTTTACTGTTTAATACTGTAAAATTCACAATTGTACAGTTAAGTGCTGTAAAAGTAGCAATTTTACTGTTTAATACTGTAAAATTAGCAATTATACAGTTAAGTACTGTAAAAGTAGCAATTTTACTGTTTAATACTGTAAAATTAGCAATTATACAGTTAAGTACTGTAAAAGTAGCAATTTTACTGTTTAATACTGTAAAATTAGCAATTATACAGTTAAGTACTGTAAAAGTAGCAATTTTACTGTTTAATACTGTAAAATTAGCAGTTTTACAGTTTATTACTATAAAATCTACTGTACTATACTGTAAAAACAACATTCGTTTTTTAGTGTAGCTGTCAGTATTTGGATGGTGTTCTGCAAAAAGGAGTTAACCCACAAAAACCTGATTTTGAGACAGTGGGCTTTAAAGTCAACAAACTCTGGCAAAAAGCATGGAGCTCTATATCAATATACCAATAATATGTTACCATGAAATGCTGATAGGGCTTAAATATTTTTGCTTAATGTAGAAAGCAACATATTTTAACATCACAGTTGGATAACTCATTTTTTTATGTTTTGTGGGTTAACTCCTTTTTGCATAACACCATCCATTTAGCAGTGTTGAAAGAGTGCGAGTCCCGTCCTTTGTATGCATCATACAAACGTTTTCGCAGTCTCCTGAAAATGTCACGGAAATAGACTGCCGTTAGCCTGGCTCAGAGGTACAGAGCTTGGGAAGGTAAATTGGACAGCGTAAAGCGAAAAAATAAATAAATAAACTTTCAAACTGACGATTTGACTTAAATCATAGCAAGCTTTGAGCTCCTGTATTTTTTGATTTCAAATGTAAAAGTTTTTCAAATTCTCAAATATCTCTAAGTTAAAAATACCCAAAATCCACATATGTATACTTGCAGTGAAATGAGTTATTTTATGACCTACCAGTGGACCAAAGTGATTTTTGGGCCTGTTAGACGAAGCTAAACATGTTATACTTTCAAATCAGTTCAATATGAAGCTATAGAATTTGTCATTGATCAGATCGATTTTGACAATAAAAATGGTTCAAGTACTCAGCAACAGTAACTTCATGAGATGAGCAAGGTAGTTTTGACTGGGAAAATATCCAAAAAAAATGTGAAATAGAAGTCCAAGACAGCTTTCCCTAGTCAGATGTTGACTACAGCAAACAATCTTTAGACTATAATTTTTAAAAGAGTTCAAAACTTTCGCGGCTATGAATTTGTGTGAGATTTTAAAGATTATCTCTCCGGGAAAAAGCAGAAAATTGTACTCACATCTATTCAAAACAATGTATACTATACACCCAAGAAATATGCTGTTATCAAATGTATGTATGTTTGTTCCTTATACAAATCCACAGTTTTCGTCGGATTTTCACCAAACTTGGCACAGAGGTTCCTTGATGCACTAGAATTCAAATAGGTGGGTTTTTGAAATTTTAAAGAAATCCAAAAAGCTCAAAATTCAAATTGTTCGTCACAAAATGGCCATTTTCTTTCAATTTTGAACATATACAGTAATAGAGATAAGCCTATTAGCATACAAATTGATAAAGTTTAACATTTAAATATGAGTGTTTTCCAACAAACATTACGATTAACAATGAATCATCAATTTAAGCTCATTTCTATTCAATTTTAGCATGAAATAAGTTTAAAACAATTATAAATCATGTTCTAATTACGTTGGAACATTGGCACAAATATTGCATGATGCAGAAAAATTAGAGGTTAACTAGGCAACGCCTGGTAATAAGCTGTTAATTAATAAAATAGCTCTTTTATATTACTCAGTGATTTATTTCAAATATATAAAAGGATTTAACAAGATCGTCAGAGGCTCTTCCACTGAACCGGAGAATCACGAATGCAAATATTATTCTTCAACTGATGAAGAAAATTAAAGTTTTGTTGAATGGTAACCCTGAGCGTTCTTTGTCCTCATAAAGTACTGTTCCAGTCTTATTGAATATACAATTTTGAACACCTAAAATAATGATAACGACGATGCAGCACGGAAAGCAAATTCGAAAAAGAGCTTCATTAGCCAATATTCTATTTCCATTCATTATGATTCTTTCCATTTCAGAACATCTATCCGGAACTTTCTCTCGACGAATGTGCTTGGAACTGACAGAGAACACTTCTTTTATGTGCCGATTTCTAAAGATTCGCGATTAAAAAGCTTTGAAAACGTCGCGCGTCGAAGCAAACCTTTCAATTTCACCGGATGAGCAATTCATCTGGAGGATTGATCAGCGCTCTATTCATGGGGGAAAGTTTCTGATATATTTCTGCGAATTTTTCCCTTTGTTAGGGATATTAGGTGACATTGCTTGGTTGCTAATTAGTTTGAAGTTTTTGAGACGAAATAAGGGGATTTGTGGAATTGTTCGTGATTGGAAATCAACTGTTTGGTAATCTTGGTTCTCAGTGAAGTCATTAGATATCTCATGTGCATTTAATAAAATAATCTTTAAATTTGTTTAAAAAACTAAAAAATACGCTTATACAGCAACATGGCAATATAGTTTAGCCTTTAGCATTAATAATAGCATTAAATACATTACTTTTATATTTGCAGAGAACGTGAATTTTATCTTCGATTCAGAATTACATACAAACAACTGAAACACTTACAGTGAACTCTCACTTATGCGCCGGGCCAAGGGACCAACAAAAAAAAAGGCGCATAAGTGAAAGAGACGTATAAGTGAACAGGCTTATTTAAAGGACTAAAACGCAACATAGCTTCTAATGAGAAAAGGAATAAGAATGCTTCTATAGAAAAGGGACCTATTACTGCGGTTTGGCGACTTCTGTAATATAACTGCAATAATGAGAAAACAAACATTGTAGCATATCTAATGACAAACTGTTCCCTTTAAAACTATACATAGTAGATGATTGTCCCTCTCCGAACTCTAGTTCATGCGGAAAAAATGCCCTCCGTGAGCAATAAAAAGATTAAAGAGGGAAGTGAAGAAAAATGCTTATTTTTCTCAAGAAAATAAGTTATTTTTTTTACATTTTACGGAAAATTCGACGCAAAAGTGAAATATGTATCTTTAGAGCGACGCATAAACGATTGATGCTATCATTATTTTGCTATGGAATGTGCTGGGACCACTAAAAATCGTCGTATAAGTGAAAAAGGCGCATAAATGAGGCGGTGTATAAGTGAGAGTTCACTGTATAACACATCAACATGCAATATAGTTTATCCTTAGTATTAAAAAAAAGTATCAAATTCATTACTTTTATATTTGTAAAGAACGTGGATTTTATGTTTTATTCAGAGTTACATACTTACATACATACGTACATACATATGTACATACATACATACGTACATACATACATACGTACATACATACAAACAAACCCACCATGTAAAACTAATAAAAATGTATTAATAATGTTTTTGTTTAAATGCTTTGCCCTCATTAAAATGTTCCAATGCAGAAGTTATGAAAATAAAATCTTTGTTCTCCGGTATGAACGTATATGCGCGCATGAGGTTGTTAGCTACTTCTATTCGCCAACGTATGGCAGTGCACATAGCACATCTACTGAGGTTATACCGTCATTGGATAGCGGGATGAAAATGTATAAATGGTAATTGTGGAGTGTAAGAAATGTTTAAACCGGCAAATACAATTGTAAGGCTTTCCTTTAAAATTAAAGTTATGTGTATAAAAAGGTTCCTGTTGTGATTGCACGACAGTATAGGGTTTCACTGATCAGCTTAAACTGTAAAAATAATGAGTTAGTTTAAACCAAGGGTTCCCAAACTTTTTAATTCCGCGGACCCCTTTCCGAGTTTTTCTGTTACTCATGGACCCTCTACGTAATGCTAGTTCTAAGCAATAAAGCACTGAAATATTTGCAGATTCTTTCAAAACCGTGAATTATAAACCTAAGTTTACTTCAAGGTGTTTTAAAATCATTACGTAAAAGCAGAATGTATGGAAATGTCACAGAAAAAATTAAAAAACTACCCGATAGCGTGAAATTTTGCACTGAGGGTTTGGAAAACTCTTGACAATTTATTTTTAATAGTCAACTTTAAAATTTTTTTTATTTTTGGTTAAGTAAGTGACATTTTGATAGTTTATTGCGAAGTGAAAAATTAAAAGAAAAAACAAATATAACTTTTCATGTGTACTTTTACTAATTAAAGTGGAGCAAAATATAATTGTAGTAGCAACACTGGAGGAAATAAGTGTACCGTAAAATTGGGTGTATAGGAACAGCGGGGTCAATCGGAACAAAACTTCCCAACCGTACAAAGAAATTCTTCATAAATATACTATTGGGTATTTTTCGCCATGAATTTTTTTTTAGAAAGGTAAGATCATAGGAAGTAGGAAAAAAATACTTTTGTCAATCTGGCAACGCTACTGGCTTCTAAAGAGGGCTGCACGTTGAATGCTAGAAAACATCACATTTTCATAGACTGCAAAACTTCATATGCAAGAACAAACCTTCTTATATTTAAAAACTATGAGTGGTATGTTTCAATTATACATGTATCTGAACAACAGAATACCACATTAGAATTTACATTTTTTATAAATTGTGTCATAAAAGTGAAGAATTCTGAAAAATGCCATGGGAAAAAAATTTGCGGGGTGAATCGGAACACTTAGTTCTGTTGTTCCAATTCAAACTTATTTGAAGGAAATTGTTTGAAAAATCAAGATTCTAACCCCAATTCTTCTAATCAAGACAGGGACAAGGATTTATTACTGTTTATCCCTTCTCGTGAGTAACTAGATCTTAGAATGACAAAAGTTACAGATTTCAAAAGATTTTTTCTCCAGGAGACTTTTTTTTACTTAAAATAAAAGGGAGAAAGTCACATCGACTTTATGTAGTAAACGTCCAGCACACAGACAGTGATGAATAAGGGAAAAAATCTTTCAGGACAATCCCCGAAACCCAGAAATTTCAAAAAACTAAAGAAAAGGCAGAGTTCATCCCAGGAGATGTTATGAAAAAACTTAAGCCAAGTCACAATTGCTAGTTTTAAGGACAAGTACATATTTGTGGACGACATGAGTGACTTCCATTCATGTTAAATCTTTGCATTTCAATTCAAAAGCTTTTCTTAAAATTACTTTTCATTTTTCATAGGTTCAAAATTATTTTGAATTTTCACAAATTATAAACGTTTACTGGTACTGAAATTATACATTTATTTAACAGTAATTATCTGTTCTTATTCTCCCCCATCAATATTACTCATGTTTGTGAGACCTATTACAGATTAAATTGAAAAAAATAAAAATTTTAACAAGTGTTCCGATTGACCCCTATCAGCGGGGTGATTCGGAACACCCATAATTTGCTATATATTTTAATAATAATTGCTCAAAATCTTTTGTCTTTGCTTGGAACATCAAAAGTAAAGCAAGACCGAAGTTTTTACCCAAAAAATCAAATTAAAAAAAAATCTTTTAACTGCTTTTTTTACAATCAAAGCTGAAAAGTGTTCCGATTAACCCCATTTTACGGTACAAAAAAAGAATGTTTTAAGTGACAAGAATGGTTGAATGGAACAATTTTTTAAACGTTAGTCGAAATATTTGTCACATTTAAGATATATAATTACACTCTTAACCTTTTTTTTAAATTCAAGTAATGTAATTTTAGTACACTTATAGAATGTGTAAATTTTAGTGAAAACGTGTCTAAACTAGGTTCAGTCTCTTGGACCCCTATTAGCATCTCATGCAATCCCAATTTTTTCTTCTGCTGACATGGGCCCCTTAGAGACCGGCGTGAACCCCTGCGGGTTCCTATTAACAAAAATTATTTTAAATATATCCTTGTTTTCTTTTACTTTGAAGTTTGCTTATCAAAGATGTTACTTCCGTAACACTTGTTTGCTACGTTCATAACAAATGTATCTATTTCTATATTTACAAACAATACCCATAAAAACTTCATGGTCATTCATTCACTCTGACGTATCCGCGAAAACAGCATTCAATATTTCAAAACCATGTGTCGTTTAAGAGAACCGGAATAGAATAAAAGGTTGCTGCGCTGCAGCCAAAAACAGCCCATTCTCTTTTACACTCAAATAGTTCTTTAATCAACACTGGGGTGATAAAGAACACCGATCCCTTTCAATTTACGCTCGACTGACTTTTCTTGCCAGTCTGCGACGAGGCAAGAAAATTTTTGCTCTTTTATGACTGTCGTAATTCCAGACTTAGGAGAAGTCGCATAGCAACCTTTTAACAAACTACTTTTTAGAAAGAAAACGCTGCAGTGATAGTCTGTGCCCTTCCCTGAGTATATTTCGATCGATATCGTTTGAAATGTAAAGGCCATTCCAGGAAAAACGGTAATCTTGTCCCACACGTGACGCTTCACATATTTTACTAAAAATCTACAAAAACTAAAAACTGAGTAACTATCAATATTTCTATGTCCTTCTTCTTTCTCCTGAACGCCAATGAACTAAAAGTCGAACCAGGTACCGATACATTCGTAATTATTCAGGCTTCATTAGTTTTAATTGACATAATGTGTAATGAAGGGATTCTGAAAAATTTTGAAAAATCTTCAAATTTTGCTTGAATTAAGAGCGATTTGTCCTACATGATTAAATATGAAATCCATTGTTACAAAACTTAGTGGATATGAAGCAGTAGTAAAAATCTGGTTCTTAGTAGATGCCTTAAGTGTTAAAAAGTGCTTGAAGTGAGCAAGATAACAATTCAAACATTTAAACCCCTAGTTTGCCACGAAACAATGCAAAAAAATGTTTTACAATAATTAAAGCTTCTAGGATCAGTAGTTTTGGTTTTAGAAAGTAAAAACTACAATTTTTGGATAAAAATCGCTGTTTTTCTTAACTTTATCCTGTTTGCGGCACGTGTTAATATTATCCGATTAAGCTAAAACTTTACAAATCTCATTTTCTAGCTCATTGGCACATTTTAGAATGGTGCCGCAAAAGATTAGTTGAAAAAATATTTTCCCCGTGTTACTTGTGACCACCCTACTGTACAGTGTACATACGCTTAAAGGAACTAAATTCATTACTTATTTGTGTGTTTTATAAATACGCTTTTATTAGTTTCACATGTGGGTTTGTTTGTATGTATGTATGTATGTAACTCTGAATAAAAGATAAAATTCACGCTCTTTGCAACTATAAAAGTAATTTATTTAAAACATACTATTATTAATACCAAAAGCTAAACTATATTACATGTTGATATTGTATAAGTGCGCACATCTTAATTTAATTAACTCTAAAAGCGTATTTTTTGATTTTTTTAAACGATACGTCACTTATTTTTCATTTAAATACTGATTACAATTGCTGTGCAACTTTCATTTTAGCACATGGTTACTTTGAATCCGAGTTTCTCCCCCTTTTGCTGATTTGTGGCCCCTTTTGAGCTTTAAACTGCTTCGTGGTCCCCTCATGTATGATATAAATGTTTCGTTTGTGTAAGTGTTGTTGTGCTTTTTTACATGCCGTACACTGGAAATCCACAACGGCAGTCTTTCTTGTAAGTATCAGAACAGAACCCTCAAAACTATGATTACAGTAAAAGGGCAAGATTATATGCTCAATGTCGAAATTATTAAGAATTTCGGGGACTTGCTGACTGATGTAAGAAAGTAATAGTAGAGGATAGCATATTTAATACTGTGATGTGACATAATCTCTCTAATTTTGAAAGAACAACTGAACGTGAAAGTTTCAATACCTACGCAATTTGTAAAATATTCAACACGAGGATAAAAAATTACTTCTAATTACAAAAAAAAAAAAAGTTTTTTAGCAAAACGTTTAACTAGAAATTAACGAGCTTACTTTCTTGCATACTAACATGAAATTTGTAATATAGGTGTCTCTCTCTCTCTATCTATCTATCTATCTATCTATCTATATCATTTGGCCCAAGTTCCGAATTCGTTCAAATACATTTTTTATCAATTAAAACAAGAAACCCTAAAACAGTTAAGCTGTTTTAAATGAAACCAAATTCATTCGCTCGACATTATTTGTCGGGGAATGTAGGGAAAATTGAAATAGCGGGGCAAAGTGAAATGGTAAAATGTTTTCACAGTTTGCAGCGCCACCTATCTAATAATGTTTTAACTAAGATTCTAGACATATAGTTAATTAATGTCAAAAAAGATCAACAAAAAAAATCAACTCATTTCGAAAATTTGACAGCTTTGTTGTGATATTCATGGGTTTTCAAAAATATTTCTTGTTATAAAATGATAAAATTTTTGCAATTACTATTTAAACTATTAATTGAGATCTACTAATGTTCAGAGCAATCCTTATTTTGCTAAACTTAAACATTTTTTAAGTTTAATGTTCAATGTAATTTGCCAAGCACACGCAGGGCAAAGTGGATGTGGCAAAGTGAAATAGCTCATTTCGTTTACTTATTCATGCATTTATTAAATCACGTACAAATTTCTTCATTTATTAATTTATTTACATTCTTTCACTTATTTTTTTACTAATTTACTCCTTCAGTAATTCATTTTCTTATTCATTCTCTATTACATTCACTCGTTTATTTTTCCTCACATATTAATTAATTGTATTCATGTATTCACTTATTTGTTTAATTTTCAATAATAATTAGTTTTATCGTTAATTTACGCATTCATCTGATGAAAATTAGTGTGAATAGTCGAATAGAAAATTTTTCATACCAAAAATATTGTTTTTCACTTTGCCCAATGATTTTTTGAGGTGAAAATTTTTCACATTTTTTTGAAAGTACAAAGTAACTGCCAAAGATGAAAGATAATATTTCAACGAAAATTCTTTAACGAAATACATTATTCCTTCTTTATGTGCAATAATTTTTAGAACAAATTTCCAATTTGTGTCTTTTGAAGCAGGTAAGTAAACTTAACTATTTAACTTTACCCTACATTCCCCTACTATATTTCAGCAATTTCAAAAAGTCCATGTGTGTTTCAAACATCAACACTTTAATTTAAGCACATATTTTAAATATATACGTCCAATAAAATAAAGAACTGTTCTACAAAAAAAATATCTCAGTATGTAAAGCTTGAAAACTGAACGCGTAAGAAAGTATTAAAGTAAGATTTTTTTTCACAAAAGAAGAGAAAAGATTACATTGAAATAGAAATTATTAATTTCATAAGAAAATAAATGTTTCATTCTTTAATTTCCCAACATACCAGAGTATTAAAATTAAGAACAAGGTGAAACATTTATTCCACAGTAATTATTTTCACGAGGACAGACATTGCCTGCAGCTCATTCATTTTGCCTGGAATTTGATGCGCTTTAAATTTGAGGAGTGTTTACCTGAATCGAACAGTCCAATTACTAGCATTCCTCAATATTAAATGCTCAAGGATTTTTTTGTTGCATTTTAACCCATTGAAAAAAAATTAAAAAGCATTCTTTATCTTTCCAATGTCTTTGATTTTTTTTTTTTTTTTGGTACACATACGAGGCGCGTTCCTAAAATAATAGCCGTTTGCTTATATTTAAGTAATGGCGCTTCGGAGCACAGTTTTACTACTGCAGCGCCATCTACTGACTCATTGCGAAACTACGGCGTCATTTAATTTGATTTTGAAGTCGTATTATTGCCCGTGAATGCTAAGAACAATGGCAGGGAGAATCGTTTATCTCGCCAACTGTGAAGCGCGTTCAGTGATTCGTCGCCAAATTGAGACGTGCAATCCAAAACAAACGCCGCGGGAAACTCATCTGGCATAATCCTCTTCCACGATAACGCACGTCCTCACAATGCTGCCAAAACTAAGGAGAAATTCAAGATTTTCATTGGGAGCTTTTTGACCACCCACCGTACAGTCCCGACCTTGCACATAGCTATTGCTTCCTCTTTCATTTTAAACGATGGCTCGGTAGACAACCTTTTGAGACCGAAGAGGGACTCAAAAACGCCGTTGTGAACTAACTGGTCCAGCTCTCAGGCGGCAAGATTCTATGCAGAAGGGTTAAAGCAGAAGTTGGTGCAGCGATACGAAAAATACTTAGAAGTGAACGGTGATTATGTAGAGGAGTAAAGTAAGTTTATAGCTAACTAAATATGGTAATAAAATTTGTTTCTTATAAGTATATTTTTTTCTGCGACAAAACGGCCATTTATGAACGCACCTCGTATTTTATTACCATTTTGCTGCTGGTATTAGTCATCTGTTAAAAAGTAGCCTTGAATATTTAAATAAAGAAAAAAATTGCTAAAGTTACGAAACTAAAGAACTAACTTAAGCTAAAGAACAGATGAAAAACTCTAACTACTGCAGAACAGTGCAAAACAATGCCTTTATTTGCAATGTATGTTAAACTATAATGTATGCGTCGATGAAAGGAAGCATGAAAACTGGATATTTTTCAAAACATTTTCTTTCAAAAAAAAAAAAAAACTCTGCTTGTTTTTTATTCTCCTGTTCGCTGACAATTGCCAAACAATTTCGCAGGGAATGAAATTCTTACTGAACTCCACAGTACGCAGCTACAATCGAAATTTAAATTTACACCCCGTTCATTCTACATTCGAACGCGAGATTCTCCTTTCGAAGTATAAGTTTATTCGCGTGGAGCACCGGATAGCTGGCAAAATTCATTCCATTTGTGTTCGAAAGCTGCATTGATCAGAGTTCTTTTGAGGAGCAAGAGATTTGCATAACGCTGTTTTGCAAGCACTCGTAATTTTCATCTACTTTTGGACATGAAATATAATTTAAATAAAAAATATATCCTTTGCCATTGCGGGAGCGTCGTGTTTTTCTTTTTGTGTGAAGGATATTGCAGTAACCCCAATGTACATCGAAATTCGCTTATATCGCTCATTCGGATATATCGCTCTTTTTATCTGACTTATGATTTTTTTTAAGGCTTCTTTACATTTGGCATCAGGGAAAAAACTATTTTTTCGAAAATATATTTTCTCCTTTTTGAAATCAAAGAACAAAACGGACGTGTTTTCCGTACGCCAAATTCGTTGCAGTTTAAGTTGTGCCTCTTGATTAGTATTCCACCACAAAACAACAAAAATATTTGTTTTATTTATTTATTTATTTTTATTTTGTATTCATTAAGAATATCGTGCCAAATAGGAAAATGAATTGTTTTTTTGCAGGTACATATGCTATTAATTTGTTTGTTGATTGAATTTTTAATTTTTAGACCTAGGTTATACCGCGCTTTTCATTTAATTATAGTTACTTTCTTTGGTGGGGTATGTACAGTCATAGAAAAAAAAGAAACCCTCGCTCGTATTCGAAGACTATTATTACTAGAGATACGTATAATATGTTATTTTTTCAGGAATAATGTGCTCTACAAATTTCTATCAGTAAATTGTTGTTAAGGGGTCGTCTTCCTATAAAACTCGGCATCAACTTTAAAATTTTCTATGAAAACCCCCCTTTTTTATTACATATTTGTGATCGGCAACATCATTTAACTTTGTCTACCAAATAGCTTTAAATTTGCTTCAGCCGTTTCTTCACAATTGAACTGAGAAAAAACTGTCCCGTAATGTTGAAAATATTTCTAATACTTGTGCATATAATACCTAAACCACGTTAGGTACGGCAAAGATTGTTATGTTATATCAAAGTATGAACCAACCCAACAATAGAAACGTCATTGACTTCCTCTCAGATAAAATTTTGAATTTTTTATAAATTATGAAATTAATATTTGAAAAAATGATGATCTGGAACCATGTAATATTTTGACGGAGAAACAATCTAGAAGTGGCTTCAAAACAGAATCCAAAATGGGAGCTCAAAACATCCAGTAGTTTTTAAGATATGCTAAAAGAACGATTTTTAGCAACCATATACAACTGTGCAAACTGAAATAGCAGGGAATTAATATGTCAAGAAAGAAGAACATGCTTATCTACCAGTTGCAGAATAGACTCCGCATTTTTATATTGTATTTAGTTTTCGACAGTAATCATTCGTAGAAAGCGAAACTGTTAATAATACTGCTAAGTATATTTTAAAACTGGCGTACAATCCATTTTTTTGACCATTAGTAAGAAATCTGATTTCATGCAACATGCAGCAATTCAGAAAACTTTTTACGTGGATACTTGATTTTCACAAAAAAATGGGACATCTCGAAAGGTTATTCGGAATAAGCTGTAACGATTAGATGTTTTTTTTCTTTAATTCTGAGCCACGGTTTTAAAATTATTGCCAATCCTAATACAATAGTTTATATAAATACAAACACTTTTAAAACGTAACCTATCTCCAGAAGTTGTGTGCTACCTGAGTTAGAGCGCAGCTAAAAGTAAGCATCTATCTTTGTTTAATCAAAAAGATAGAATGCTGCATATTTCCCTTGAACTCTAACAGTAGAGCTTTCTCTCCTAAGTTTAAAATAGTATTATAAATTCAACAAAACCTGAGAATTTTTAATTAATTGTAAAGAGCAAACGTATTGTAATAAGAGTTTTAGTTAATTTCTTCGAAAAATAT
Organism: Uloborus plumipes; assembly: GCA_038373865.1. Taxonomy (NCBI): domain Eukaryota; kingdom Metazoa; phylum Arthropoda; class Arachnida; order Araneae; family Uloboridae; genus Uloborus; species Uloborus plumipes. Next base: position 14,106 of record JAXGGA010010755.1, read on the forward strand.
GATTTGTCTTGTCTTTGTAAACTTTGACCGTGAAAGTAGTATTTTAAATGCAGTGGTGGTCCCTAATTCTTTGGACGGTCATAACGTTTGTTCTGCTGGTCCTAAAAGTAATGCCACTTGGTACCCAGCTCATTTTTGATCGTCCGCGTCGAATGATCTAGTCAAATGTAGGAGTTCCTATTTGAAAATTCGGACTTCGTGTTCATTCCACTTTGTATATGGCCCCTTATCAAAATTTTACTCACATACTTTTGAAGAAGACTTTAAACCATGTCAGAAGACACCTTTCTTTTGTTCTTTTCAAGAAAAGCAGCCGAATAATTCAGTGTTTCGTTTTTTTTTTTTTTTTCTATGACTGTACTAAATCTTAAGCAAATTCCCTCGTAATTTTGCATTTTACATCTACTACTTACAGTGACCTCTCACTTATACGCAGGCCCAAGGGACCAACAGAAAAAGGCGCGTAGGTGAGAGAAACGTATAAGTGAACAAGCCTATTTAAAGGACTAAAACGCAACATAGTTTCTATAGAAAAGAGACGGTTTGACAATTACTGTAACTTAACTAGAATGATAAAGAGAAACCCAAAATTATAGCATACCTAATTACAAACTATTCCTTTTAAAACGTGCATAATAGATAATTGTCCCTCTCCTAACTCTAGTTCATGCTGAAAAAAGTCTTCCGTGAGCAATAAAGGCGAAAAATTAAAGAGGAAAGTGAAGAAAATTAGTATTTTTTTTAAGAAAATAAATTAACTTTTACATTTTAGGGAAATTTCGGCGCATAAGTGAAAGATTTATCTTTAGAGCGACGCATAAACGAATGGTACTATCAATATTTTATTATGGAATGTGCTGGGACCATTCGAAATCTTCGTATAAGTGAAAAAGACGCATAAATGAGGCAGCTTATAAATGAGAGTTCACTGTACTAATAAGCTTCTCAAAATAATAATAATAATAATGAAATAAGATAAATCCTATTTCATTTTAAATTTAATGTTCATGGTACTTAAAAGCATAGTATCATAAGTTGATGTTGGTAAGTCAACTAATGAAATCTTTTTTTTGTTTTTTTTTCCGTCAAATGCTGGCAAGTATGAACTAGTACTGCGGAATCGATGTCGATGTTTTGGAAACATCGATGTGTTTACAATTGATGTTTGAGGGTCGATGTTTTTCCAACATCGATGGTTAGGGTTCGATGTCGTTTTCGATGTCGATGTTTTATGTTCCAGCAAAGTAAGCCAAAGAAATATATACTATTAGCATACTCATTAAAAAGTTTTCTACTTTATTCAAAAGTTGCAATATTAAATATGCGACAAAAAAGACACAGTTAATCAACAGTAGCAGCATATATATATATCACTGGAAAAAAGTTTCCTTAATTGACATCGATATCTTACGGTTGATATTTTTCCAGAAGACGACAGATGTATCTAATTCAGAAAAATAAAGACGCTCTTGTAATGGAGAGTAACTAAATAACTACATTCAAATGTATAAGCAATTTAAAAAAATCCATGTTTTGAAACATCGATGTTTTTTGGTCGACGTATCAATACTGATGATGCCCTTATTTTCTAACATCGAAGTCTTGAAAATTCGAAGTTTTGACTTCGAAGGCGCATCCCTAAGTGAGAACGTTTAAATAGTTAGAAGCATCGATCCCCTTTTACGCAATATAAAGGGAAAATAATGTCTTTCAACTTTCCTTTCGGGTGATTGCAATTTAATTTTCCGTCTGAAGTACCTTAAATAAGAATAAGTACTTTGCAATTAATTCCGCCTACATCAAAATTCTCATTACAGGTAAACGAATCCAATCCGAACGCGAAACATTAATAAGCAATTTCAGAAATATCTACATTAAATTCAATTAGAGTTACAATAATTTTGTTACGATCGAGAATAATTTGCAAAAATGGCAGGGAACGCGGAGTTCTCAGGAAATGAACGGATGAAATTTGAATAATACTTTGTTTCTCGTCTAGAAATAAAATTTCTTTGGTTTCTTCGTTGTTGAAGAGAATATTTCATCGTATTTCCAAAAGTGCCGCATTAAATTAACTTTTGATTGTAACTTTTTTTTAACCAATCAAGGCTTGGTTTCCTTTTTTGACTTATGTAAGCGTCATTTTTCAATTAATTCTGATTACTGTTATCTTTCAGTTTTGCAAGGGACTATTCGATCAATATTAAAATTTATCGTTGAGTGTAGCTTTTTTATAACTTAAATTCATTAATTGTAAAAGTAGGGTAACTCCTTGTAAATGCTTTAACTGTGCCTGATTATGTAAAGCCCTATGCACTTTTTTTCTTCGGAACTAAAATAAAAGTGCTCAACTACTGTTATACTCGGTTACTTTTAAATATGCGTATCAAGTTTAGAAATTTTGCGTCATCTCCATGGAAACCGTACGAAAGAAAACAGCTCCACTCTTTTTTTCATGCACTGCTGTTGGGGCATTTCATTTATTTTATGTTTATCGAATTAGGCTTACGCTTTTATTGATATCCTCATTTCTCAGTTATTTCTCAACATTTTCTAACAAATCTAGTCATACATTAACACAGCAAACATTTGTAAAAAAAATGTTGTACTTTATTAACGTTGATTTTTTAATAGAATAATAGTTTACGCACAAAGCAATTTTAATCGTTTGCATTCAACCATTTTTGCAAAGCTAAGTGGGAAAAAATTCCCAGCGCCATAACTATGACAACCGTGAAGGGGAAAATGCGGAGAGTGGGAAATTAATATTTCACTAGCTGCCAGGGCAGCTAGATTAGCTTCCTGCGGCATGTTGATGCATAAGTTCCCCCCTCTCTAACTTTTAACTCATTCTGAAGTTATATTATTTGATATAATTTAATGTTCATTCGATTTCAAGACATAACACGCACGTGGCCCGGCGTTGAACGGGTACTTCGTGCCCTGAAAGTAGTGAGAAAAAAATTTAAAGAAACTACTCCCCGCCAAGTCGGCTCGCTTACAGGCGCTTCACGCCTTTACTTTTTTCCTATATAAAAAAAAATCATTCGAATTATTGAGATGCTTCACGCCTTCAAGATGGTGAGGAAAGTTTCAGTAAGTTCAGCTCGCTCAAAGGGAAAAAGCAGACATAAATACTCAGTTTTTAATATAAGTAGATGGCTCTTCAACAAATAAATGTTTCAAAATATTACCAGTAGCTAGCGATAAAAATTCTACGTAAGTGGCCCGCTTATGAGTTTCGTGTTTGATTTAGTTAAGCCTTTATTCAAAATTCTCATTATCATTGTTATTACTGTTTCATAGCAACGACGGTTTGCAAGAATGGATTTCATATTTAATCATTTATTAGGCTTAATCGCTTTAAACTTGACTACTTATTAATTGATATCTTCGCTAATTAAAATCGTATAATTATATCAATTGAAACTAATGAAGCCTGAAAAATTACCTATCTATCGGTACCTGGTTCGACTTTCAGGTCATTGGCGTTCAGGAGAAAGAAGCGTGACATAGAAAGAAAGATAGTTAGAAAGATAGGAAGAAAGATAGTTAGAAAGATACTCAGTTTTTAATATAAGTAGATTCTTACGCCAGCTCTCGTCACACAGGGCATACTCAATTGGTATTCATCTTTCAAAAAATACTCTCCCTCACTGTTATGCTAAAAGATGTAACGAAATGTGATACCATTTAGTAAACAAATACGCATTCTACAGATATGCACTTGCACCATGGGCGCCCATAAGGGGGAGCAAGGGGGGCCCGAGCCCCCCCTTGGAAATTAGTACCTTTTTGCTTTTAGCACTATTTATTCGGAAAACATTTTTTCTTTACTCATTATTGAATAAATTATAAAAAATGCCAAATTTTAATAACTCCAATCTGCACTGAAATCGCTTTCAGAAGTTTAACATTGTGTCTCTTCCTATTTTCTTCCATAGAAAAACAAAGGCAGATTCATGGATTGACAGACGCCGCATTTACATAGGAAACTGTCCCATGTCTGCGGACTAGCGGTTAGGAGAAAGAGTGGGCGGATTCGAGGATGGCAAGAAAACTCGACATTGTTTGGTATTTGGAATTTGTAAAAAAAGAAAACTTCTTTTTCTGTTTTACATTACAAAACGTTCGGGGGGAGGGGGGGGGCAAGGCCTGTTCTAGAGTCTTTGAAAATCATTAATATACCTTTTGAAACTCCTTAAAAAGTGCTTCAATTATATTTCTTATCAAATAAATAAACTATGAATTAATTTAATGGCCAGAATATTACTCTCTCGTTAGGCCCGTCATTTAGGGGGGCAGGGGGGCTCAATTGCCCCCCCTGACTTTGAGAAATCAATGTATTTACATATAAGTGGGCGTGGTTTTTGTTGATTTCCGATGAAATTGCATTGCGTTTTTACCCTTTGCTCCCCCCCCCCCCTGGAAAAACTTGAAATGACGTCCCTGTCTCTCGTCAATCATTTTTTTAATTTCTACGCTATTCCTTTTAAAGAAGTTTCTGCTTTTTATACTATTGGTCATTTTATACTCTTAAGTGCTGTATCTGTCCGTGAGTTGGGAACTGATCAAAACTACTAAGTAACTATACTGAAAATCAATGTAACCAAGTGATGTGTTTATCTTTTCTCCTCCCTCGTTCTTCCTCTCTGTCGATTAATGTCAATTGTTTGTTAAACTACAAAAAAATATACATATTTTGATTGATCTTAATTTGCAAAAGAATGCAGAACATTTATAAATTTTTTGTTTCCTTATTTTTTCAACATATTTTTGAAGTCCCAATTGTGCCATACAAGGCCTCAAAATGAAAAATTTTAAAACCTTTTTTCAAAAGTTTTCCGGGAGAGAAACCCCCGGACCCCCCAAAATTACGAAGATTCTACCCCACTTAAAACAGTTCATTGCATCTCTCTTTTAATACCCCTACCTCAAAAAAACAAAAAAAAAAATCAGCCCAAACAATCAACAACAAAAATGGAATAAAAAAAAACAAAGAAATAGCCAGGAGGAGGGCCGATCAGTAAGAAGTCACACTTTCATATTCTTAGTAAATCAAAGAAACACACACATACATATATATACACTGCTCGACATTGAAAATGCAACACCAAGAAGGAGTGGTCAGAAATTGATGAAATTTGGTAAGAAGACAGAGACAGCATGGAACAATAAGTGATATTTATTTCAAAATAAATAAGCAAAATTTAGAGCGAGGACGGCGTCGGCTCAGTAACAAGTAGGACCACCGCGGACAGCGATGCACGAAGAAACACGTCTAGGCATGGAGTCAATAAGCCTGCGGATGGTGTCCTGAGGGATGGCACTCCATTCCCTTTCAACCATTTGCCACAGTTCGTCCTCTGAACGAGGCAGTGACAGGTTCTGCAAACGGCGTCCAATCACGTCCCACACATGTTCGATTGGTGACAAGTCCGGAGAGTATGGTGACCAGGAAAGCATCTGTACACCTCGTAGAGCATGTTGGCTGATTCGAGCACTGTGAGGCAGGGCGTTATCCTGTTGAAAAATTGCATTTGGCAGACCCTGAAGGTAGGGGATTGCCACCGGCCGCAGTACATTACCTACATATCGTTGGGCCGTCATAGTGCCCCGAATACGAACTAGAGGTGATACGGAGTTGTATGCAATAGCGCCCCAAACCATTATGCCACGTTGTCTCGCTGTGGGGCGTTCCACAGTTACTGCCGGATTCGATCTTTCTCACCGTCGACGCCACACACGTATGCGATGACTATCGCTGGACAAACAGAATTGGGATTCATTTGAGAACACTACGGTTTGCCATTCTGCCATCCACGTCGCTCTGGTTCGGCACCATTCCAAACGTTGTAGTCTGTGATGTGAGGTCAATGGCAGTCTTCTTAGCGGGCGCCTTGATTGCAGGCCACGTGCAACCAGTCGACGGGAAATGGTTCTGGTCGACACAGGAACATCCAGGGTACCTTGCACGTGCTGCAGAATCGACGTACAAGTGACTTGCTGGTCCGCCACAGCTTGTCGGTGAATCCGTCGATCCAAGCGGTCTGACGTCACTCTGACTGCACCTGCACCCCTCAATGTGGCTACATTTGCTCTTTCCAACCATCTCCGACACAGCCGATGCACAGTGCTTGCATCCATGTGGGTATCGGCTGCAATTTGACGTATGGACCAACCTCCCCTTCTCAGTCCGATTACCATACCCCTTGTAAAGTCGTCTATATGCTGGAAGTGTCTTCGTTGAGGACGGCGTGGCATTTCCTCCTATCACACGTATCCTTAGAGACAAAAACCAAATTTCTCCGATAATTAGTCTGGCAGAAAAACCAACATGAACATAGCCCACTTTTCAACTTCATTCTCTTATATCTTACTTCACGTGCGTCGGAGAGCTGCGCATTTCATATCATTTGCATAACTCAGTGACGTGCGTCTACGGTAAAATTTGCATGAATTTCTGATCACTCCTTCTTGGTGTTGCATTTTCAATGTCGAGCAGTGTGTGTGTATATATATATATATATATATATATATATATATATATATATATATATATATATATATATATATATATATATATATATATATATATATATATATATATATATATATATACGAGGGTTGTCTGAAAAGTTTCCGACCTCGATATGAAAAGGACAAAACTTATGAAACAAAGAGAGATGTTCTTATCAAGGAGTCTTTTGGAAACTTGGAACCGTTATTTTGGCTATTTTTAGTTCAAATTGTGTGCGTGACAGCCATACAAGTGAGTTGCTCCAACAAATTTTTTGAAAATGGAAAAAATCGAATATCAAGCTCTGATTCGATACTTGATTTAAAAAAGAAATACGCCTGCACAAATTAAAAAGGAGTTGGACTCTGTGTATGGGGATTGTGCACCATCGTCTGCAACCGTAAAACTTTGGGTAGCGGAATTTAAACATGGCCGTACCAGCTTGAGTGTTCATGAACGCTCAGGTCGACCCAAAACTGCTACCACTGATGAACACATTGCTAAAGCTCATCAAATGGTGCTGAATGACGCAGATTAAAGGTAAGACATATAGAAGAAACTATGAATATCTCTAAGGAATGCGCATGCCACATTTTAACTGAGAAATTAAGCACGCGGAAGCTGGCTGCACTTTGACTGCCGCGTTTGCTCAACTTGACCAGAAACGTGTCCGAATGAACATTTGCAGCTCACTTCTGGCACAATGAACCAGAGTTTTTTGGACAACTTATGACTGTGGATGAAACCTGGATTCATCAGTACACTCCAGAAACAAAAATGCAGTCAAAACAATGGACTGCAGAGGGAGAACAGCTCCAAGAAAGGCCAAAACAGTTCCTTCTGCAGGAAAAGTGATGCCGGCCGTTTTCTGGGATAGCCATGGAGTGTACTCATTGACTACCTTAAAATGGGAAAATCCATAACAGGAACATACTATTCTATTCTCCTTGGCAAATTGAAGAAGGAAATACTTGCACCGCTTTTACAAAGCAAGAAAAAAAATTTCTTTATTTTCTGTACAGCTGATGGTTTTATCCAGTGCTTTGTGTAATTCCATGAAAAAGCCACCCTTTTGACCAGCACATGAGAGCTTAAATATTTCATTCAAAAGTAAATTGTAATCCTAATGTGCAATGCTATGAAATTTGTACTTAATATGAAATTTAACTTAGTAATTTATATTCAGTTTCAAAAAACAGCATCTAAAAAAAAGGAAAAAGTAAAAAACAATTAAAAATTTGAGACTTTTTTTTTTTTTTTTTTTGTGCATCCAACTTTACTATATGCGGGCAAAATGTTTGAGGTAGCCACATTGGCTGAATTAGACGAATGTTTTCTGCTACCAGATTTCTTCCGCTCTTTACTAACAGAGCTTTCGAACTGTTTGAATTTTTTTCTGCTAAGGCAGCAATAGCTGCATCTTATCCGCTAGAGCGGCCATTAAGAGGTCCGTCTGCTCATCATCTGAAGCCAATTCGAGAGTTTCACAGGTCTTGGTAGGGAGTTGTTCGTTGGAGCAACGCCTGCGAAATACTAAATGCCGACTACATTTGCTTCGCTACCGTCGATATTGGTTTCACTTTTAGCGCCACCTTGCGGCTTCATCAATGAAAAATTTAATTTTTTGATTGGTTGGTTTTTAAATTTAAATTTAGAAATGAACCAATCATTAATTTATCTTTCTTCGAAGATCTCCGATAGATGGCAGTGCTTCGTGAACCAAGCCCGAAATTTCGCAGCTATTGGCGATGGATCTAAACAATGTTCAAATTAAATTTTTCGATTGATTGATTTTTAAATTTAAAGCTAGAAATGAGCCAATCGTTAATTTCTCTTTGTCGAAGATCTCCGGTACATGGCAGTGCTTTATGAACCAAACACGAAATTTTGCTCTGTGCTAAAACCAGAAAGTAGCAGGCATTTAGTATTTAGGAGGCGTTGGTGAATCATCCATGTTTCGGGTCTTGGTCATCAATAATTTTGTCAAGTAGGAACGCAGCGCTAATCCGGTCCCAGAGATGGAAGCCGCGAAATCCGAGGAATCTTCAATAAGATCCCACGATTTTTAAGAAAACTTAAAAATGTAATTGCAGAATCAGATTCAACACTCATAAAACTTTGAAAACAAAATATCAGCTCTTTTGGCTATCAATAGCCACTAACATCAAGGATATCGTTTTCACGACGTCTATTCCATCTAGGAAAGGTTGCAGAGAAGAGGGGGACATTTGATAAGGAGTATATGGTCACTTTATGGGTGGGAACGAACGATGTAGGCCGTAGTAATAATGAGGAATTTAGGAACGAGTGGAATTCCCTGTTGGATAAAGCAACCAACAGTTCGACCAGTGTCCAAGTGGTTGGGTTGCTTCCCAGGTACGGAGTCAATAGGAGCTGGTTAAACTAGCGGACTAGGTGCATGAACCTGTTACTCAAAAAAATTTGTCATATGCGCAGTATCAGATTCATCGACGTGTGGAGTTATTGTAAGCGAGATTGGATTGCTAGGGATGGCCTGCATCTGAGTTCTACAGGGGTTAAAACGGTTAGCGGTTTGGTTTTGGAGTCTTCTGAGTCAAAAAACTAAGTTTGAAAGGGAGGCAGGGTTCACGGAGAAGGTTGCAAAAATATGCAAACTATTTGGGTTTAATTAGAAATGGTAATAAGAAGGAAAATAAGAGTAGTCATTTTAACAATTTTGATTCAAGAAATCGTAAGGGGTTGAATAAAAACAAGTTGAACATGCTTATGGTTTTTTATACCAATGCTCGCAGTATATTAGGAACAAGATGGAAGAATTAAAAAGCATTATCATAAATGAGAGTTTGGATGTTATTGGAGTTACCGAGACATGGCTACCAAAAATGCTGATATTTATTCTGTATTGCTGGGTATAATTTGTTTAAACAAGATAGAGTAGGTAAAAGAGGCGGTGGGGTTTTGTTTTATGTTAGAGATACTTTAACTTGCAATTAATTGGCAATAAATGACAAACCTAATGATATTGACATGGTTTGGCTAGAACTGATGAGCGGCAAGGGCAAAAAATTACGTTTGGGTAACATTTATCGGTCACCTAGTCTAAGCCAGGGTCAAGATGAACAGATGTGTCGTATTATTAGAGATATGTCGAGTAAGGGACCGGTAATTATAATGGGGATTTCAATTTTCCGGGCATTGATTGGAAAAATTCTTACCCCAATAATAGTAGAGAAGAAGAATTTCTAAAAGTAATTGGGGACTGCTTTTTAGATCAAGTTGTTTCTCAGGGAACACGGCAGGATGCTATTTTGGATCTAGTTTTATGCAATGTTGAAGGTTCTGTTCAGGCATTATGTGTAGCGGAGCATATTGGAGATAGTGACCATAACAGTATTAGGTTTGGGATTAAGTTTGATATACACAAAGACAAAAATTTCAGGTTTGTGCCTAATTTCAGAAATACTGATTTTGTCGCTCTCAGGCAGAGTTTGAAAACGGTTTTTTCATTAGGTTTGGACTATAGCGATGTAAATCTGCAGTGGACAGAGTTTAAGGAAAAGCTAGCAAAAACAGTTGGGGGTTATGTTCCTTTTAGGAGGAAAGGGGCGAACACTAAAATTTGGCCCATGTGGTTCACTAGGGAAACTAAGGACCCTCTAAACCGTAAGCAAGCTGCTTTTCGTCGGTTAAAAGAAACTGGTCACAGCGCAGACAGGCTACAGTATTGTGAGGCTAGGCGTAGTTTTAAATATTTGGTACTGTTTCAGAAAAGAGAATTGGAACAAAAGCTGGCAGATAATATTGACAGGAATCCAAAGGAGTTTTTTGCATACGCAAATTCTGGGAAAGTTCGAACTAGTCAAATTGGGCCAGTAGTAGATGAGCATGGAAATTTAATTTAGAATGATGGTGATATAGCAAATGTTCTAAATGACTTTTTTCCAGTGTTTTTAACGATAACTGTATCTCAACAGTTGACACAAGCAAGACACAAGCTACTACACAGCTTGAGGACTTTGTATTTTCCAGGGAGGACGTATTACTTTATTTGAAAAAAATTAAAACCACAAAAGCTCCGGGACCAGATAATATTTATCCAAAAATTCTAGTAGAATGTGCAGAGGAATTAGTTGACGTTATAGTTAATATATTCAATGCTTCGTATAACTCAGGGATAGTGCCAGAGGACTGGAAACTAGCTAACATTACAGCACTCTTCAAGAAAGGGTCTAGAGGTAATGCAGGAAATTATAGGCCTGTGAGTCTGACTTCAGTGGTTTGTAAAATTTTTGAAACATTGATCAAAATTAAGATTATGAATTTCTTAGAAAATAATGGTCTGTTGAGTACTTTGCAGTATGGTTTCAGAAAAGGTAAATCGTGTGCTACTAATTTATTACATTTCTACGATAAGGTTACCTTGGCTTTAGATAGCAAAAAATGCGTAGATGTTGTTTACATAGATTTTCAAAAAGCTTTCGATAAGGTACCGCATGTAGCACTACTCAGTAAATTAGCTGATGCAGGGGTAGGAGGTAAAATTCTAGTTTGGGTTAGGAATTGGCTGACAGGAAGGAAACAAAGAGTAGTTGTTAGGGTAACTATTCTAAATGGAGTGAGGTTTTAAGTGGGGTTCCCCAAGGATCAGTTTTAGGTCCCCTTTTGTTTATTATTTTTATGAATGACATTCACGAAAATGTTTCTGGAAACATGAATTGTTTTGCCGATGATGTCAAACTTATGGGGGTTGTAGAAAATGACGAACAAATAAATCAGCTGCAACAGGATTTGGATCATATTACTAAATGGGCAGACAAGTGGGGTATGGCAGTTAATGTTGGGAAATGTCAAGTGCTGCATTTCGGTCATGGAAATAAGCATACAAGCTATTATTTACAGGGTTCAGTCATTAGTAGGGCAGATAATGTTATGGATCTAGGTGTCTTAATAAATCAGGATTTCAAGTCTAGTCAACAGTGCAGCATAGCTAGTAACAAAGCCAATAGGATGCTTGGGTTTATTAATAGATCTATTTCAAACAAATCTAAGAAGGTTCTTCTGCCTCTATATAGAAGTTTGGTAAGACCTCATTTGGAGTATGCTGTTCAGTTTTGGTCTCCTTATCTGAAGAAAGACATTAATTTATTGGAAAGGGTAGAAAGAAGGGCTACAAGGTTAGTAAATGGGTTTTCTAATTTAGACTATGATTCCAGACTTAGAATGCTTAATATGTATAGTCTTGAGCGAAGGAGAGCCAGAGGGGACATGATTCAGTTGTTTAAATTTATTAAAATGAATGATGTTACGGGGTTAGATTTTCGCACGGAAAGCAGGACAAGAGGTCATTGTTTTAAGCTGTTTAAATCTCAGGCTAATCTTAAAATTCGAAAAAATTACAATTTTAGCAGGGTAGTGGGAACTTGGAACACCTTACCGGAAGAGGCGGTAAAGAGCAATGGAGTAGTTGGCTTTAAGAGGGCCATTGATCTTCATTGGGGTCTTTAATTAGACTAGGACCAGCCAAGTTGGGCGCAGAGCCTGCTGCTGGTCGCCACATTTGTATTTGTATTTGTAAATGGCGCCCCCACACCCAACTGGTCGCAATACATTACGTTATTTCTTGATCTGATCAGTATCGACTTATTCTGTCATCTAGTGATCGGTGAACTGGTCTGCCTGTCTTAAAATGATCATTTTTTCAAAAAGAAATTGCTTTGTATTTTATTTTATTTTATAATGGATTTGATTTTTGAGAGTCCAAAAAAGTTTTAGTTTTGTATCTCCTATAATTAGCAGCGAAGTTCTTGCCAATTAGGTACACCGGAAGTAATATCGTAAGAAACGGAAGTTAAATTTAAAAACCCCATAAATAACAAAGACCGTAAAAAAAAGTTTTAAATAGAGGAAACATATGCAAAAGAAAAACTACTTTCTACCAAAACTCATTGTTCATTTTCATGTCTTTAATTATTATTAAAATGAATTATTTCTGTGTTATTGATTTTTGTTGATCATTTTGCATTGTTTGATATTTTTCATTGGAAGTGTCAATGTTTCAATGCTTCCTCATGAACAATCTAAACTATTAATGTTTTATTTTAATTTGTGCATGTTTTTTCTTCGTGTAGCAGGAAAATAAGTGAATGGGAAAAAAGCAAGGTCAAAATTGATCATCCATTTTCGTCATCAATTTCGTTCATTCCCTCCTCGGCCCTCACTAAATAAAATGGATTGGAAGTTTTATTTCAACAATTATACCATTTTGAGATCCAAAGATAACCTTTTTTTCTACGTTTGGTGTCCTATTTTTAAAAATTGTCTGTGTAAATGCTGTTAACAATCTCGAATCAAACAGGTACAGTTGGCAAATTTTGTTTATCTTTATCCTGCACTTTCATTTCTACACTGGAGAGAAAAAACAATTTGATCGAAATTGTTATTTCTTAATTCATCACTTTCGTATTGAAAAAATACGACCCAATTTCAATCGATTTTTTTTTCGTTTATTTTGTAACCACCGAAAACAAAATAGAAATTACCTTGTTTTTCTGTCACTAGATGACAGCATTGAACAGACTAAAAGTATTGTAAGCAGAAATGATTGAAACATGGCGAGACGTCAGAATTAACTTCTTAACTGTGTTAGTTTCTGTTTCATCAGGGAATAAAAAGGCATCGTTGCAACAATGAACTGGCGAGTGGAAACGAGCTGTACGATTTTTTTGATATTTTTAACAGCTTGTTTATACTATAAGAAACATAGGCCATGACAGCGCTTGCATACTTTTTACTGACACTATATAGCGCGAAAAAAACGGTTGCCATCTCAGGATTGATCTAAAACCTCAGCCTAGCCTTCGTATCGCAACGTTACCTAAGTTATATGTTACATTTTGTATTATATATTTAAAAATAGAATTATGTCAACAAAAAACTGGTGGGAACAGCAGTTATCATGCTGTTTTATTTCAAATCATGAAACTCATTTTGTAGATTTATTTTTTTTTTTACTTCAATAGGGCTTACGTTTTTAATTTTTCCGGGACAGAAGTGCGAGACTTCCTATTTATGTGCAAATATTACACCTAAAACAAAATTCATATTAAAAATATAAAAGTACCTATACTTGTCGTTTTATCGACGAAAAAGTTATTAGAAATGTTTTTAAATTAATTTAACTCACAAAAAATATTGATTTGAAAATTTGTGACTTTACAATTGACCTTTCATGTAAAGGGTGAAAAAGTGTCTCAAAATGTTTAAGAAAACTACCTCCGACTTATTGTATTCCTCCTTCTTGCAGAAATAATAACGATTTTGGCGTACGGACTACGCAAAATCTTGATGGTTTGTCCAAAATCATTTCAAGTAAATACCCTTCGGAAACGTTTACCCTGCAAAATTAATTGCAACAATTTAACCAGTGCGAGAATGCATGAAGCAGCTTCTTTTACTGTTTTCTTCAGCGTGTTCAACTTTAAACAAGCCAAGTGCCAGGCAGCAGTTCAATGTCTGTCCTTTTCTTTCAATTCTATATAGAAGGGGAGCTACCTTATTCGACATTTACTCCTTTAGACCCCTACTATGCTAGGATTGGCAATAACAGTAGGTTTCTTCCTTGCCCACATCCGGCGCGAAGTGAGTACAGAGACAGAGCGTGGGGCAGTTCCCTCGCTCTGCTATTTCCAGCCCTTTGTTTCTCTAAACTCTAGTAAATTTGCACTTACATTTCACCGTGTCCTTCCATTTGCTTTATGTCAGTTCAATCATGTTCTCTTTCTCACACCAAAAAGCTCTTACGCAAGTTTTTCGTGTAATCACGTCGCATTAAAAAAAGTGGTAGAATAAACATGAAAAATAGCTGCCAAGACAATATTTGACTTTTTCTGTCTATGTGGCAGAACATTTTGCACATGGCTTTTGAAAATGGCTTACTTACAGGAAACATTTCCCAATAATTTGTTTGCAAAGTTGATAAATAATTTATCTTTCTAAATTTACCCAATATATTGTTTTATCTAACTGATCATAATTTATTTTACGCCAGGAAATCCAGTGGCAATATTAACTTGTTTCCAAATACCTGAAACAATGTAGGAACCAAAGCTGTCTTTTAATTAAAATGTCAGATAGGTCAGCCTGCCCTGCAAAAGGAGCTCTACTTTTCTTCGCAGATTGAGAATTGAGCAATTCCAATATAACAGGCACATCAGTTTTTCACAATGAATAGAAATGTGTTAAGTTCTTGATTTATTTTGTGAATTTAACGAAAAACTTGGTCACATATTGCATCATATATTGCAGTAAAATTTTGAAAATTACCCCAAAAAATGATGAAATATTAGCATTTTCTCTACAATGGACTATCTCAATAGATCCGTCTGTTAACGGAGCCTGAAAACCATCATACAAATACTTCTGGGAATTGAAAAATTAAATGTAATTTATAGACGCATATAGTCAGGGATCCCTGATAGAGATTTTTCTGTTTATTACTATCAAGCTAATTTTTCGTGAGTAGCTTCATTTTAATGAGACGCCCAACTTTTCCTCTTACAACAATTCTCGATTGTGGTAGCTAACAGGGGTAGCAGGGATCAAATGTATCGATTCTATGAGTCTCAAAAACTTAGCACTAACTGTGATTTTTCTAATTAAATCTGAAGATAATTATTAACATTGTTGAAAAACATATTTGTCCTACAAAGTATATGGTTTGATCAAAGAGTCCCCCTCCTTCCAACATGTATCGATTACGACGTCATCAAAAGTAATTACTAACAACCCAAGTTTTTTTCTACTGCTTAGTTAATATGTATATAGTTTAACAGTCACATTGTCCTACAAATTGCGTGGTACGTTATCCCAGTCCTACGATCAGAAATTGTTAGAACCACGAGACCACTTTTTTTATTACTAACTGTAGGACAAAAATATTACTTTATAGGTTAGTATATTCTCTATCCAGATAAACCATTGTCCTACAAGAAAATAGGTAGGTATTACGAGTCCGACACGAATTGTAAATTTCGCTTTCTCTTTGGAATAAGTAAAAGCATCTGTTTTAGTTTTACTAATTTTATTTTCCAGTTAAATTTTTTGTGTATTTTCTTTGCATTCATAAAAAACAATTAATCCTCATCAGATTCTTCAGATAAATCATCATGTTCTTCACTAATCTCACTTTCATCTTCATCTTCTTCATTTTCGTCATTAGTGATATCTGACTCTGTAATAACATTTAAAAAATAAAGAAATTGCCCATTAATTAATTAATAAACGAATAAAAATAAAATAGTATTAGTAGGGAACCTTGTGAGTCAGAAGATAGTTCTTCAAAGGATGTACTTTGGGGACCATCAAACCAATAGTATTCGTATTTGCAGTCAATTA